>VZRL01006114.1:506491-599404 GCA_013397895.1 Origma solitaria | reverse complement strand
CAGCGCTCAGGAGAGCGCCCGGGCCCCGCGTCCAGGCAGGCGGACGGACGGAGCGGCAGAGTTCGGATGCTGCGGAGGAAAGCGTGGGCAGGTGAGTCTGAAGGAGGAGACAGTAAGCCTCCCTTTCTGTCATGCCCGGGAGAGTGGCATCATGTCCTGTATCGGGCTTGAATTCCAAGCCTTAGCTCAGAAGCTTGAAATGGAAAGGTAACTTGTGAGCTTTATTTACTTGCTTTTAAAGAAAAGTGTTAATTTGATTAACTGATGCAGACATCTGTGTTCTTCTAATTAAATTGGATTCAGGGCATAAATCTGTGCAGGAGTGGGGCTGAGGTGACTTACTCCGTTCCTGTTGACTGAAGCTTAATTTTACTAGCTTCATCCACGTGTATCTTAACTTCTCCGCTGTCTGATGCCTGTAGTGTAAGCATGAGGCTGTCAAACCCTATATGAAAAAAAAATGCTAGCAAATACTACAAGCAGTGAAAGGGCGTAATTTTCCAGTGCTTCCTGGTGCTTCCAATAAACCGACCTTGGTTCTAGGAATATGACATCTTTTGCAAAACTCCTATAAGTGTAATCCAGGCCATAGTCTGCCTAAGAACGTGCAAGATACAATAATAACTATAATCAGTGTCTTTGTCTAACACAAGCCCCCCCTTCATTTGCAGGGAGGAAAAAGGCAAAAGAAGACAAGGAAAAAATACCTGAACATTACTTTAACTCTCTGAAGAAATAATATTAAATGTAAATGTTGGTACCTGTTGATCCACCTGTTTTAACTATATTTTGTTTTTTAGATTCGTAGTTGTTGCATTCAAAGCAAATAGTTAAAGGATTGTTGTACTTAAAATCTGTAATTTTCATCATTACAACTGAGTAAAGTGTAGTTTCAGATGGTACAGGTTTTGAAATAGCATTTGTCTTCAGTCGGCACAGGCTTGGATTTTTTTTCGTCTGGTATTTTCCTATAGTATTTTTCATGTTGTTTTCTTTGACTATACATGCTAAACCCATCTGATTAGAAAAATGCATGTTGCAGATGATAATGGCACTGTCAGGATGTCGAATCAGCAAGGGTAATCATAGTAAACAAGTAGTGAATGACTTGAGGGAAGAACACATCAGCTTTAAAAAAAATATACATCATCCTTCCATATCAGCATCTCTCAGCTTTGCCTTCTGTGCATCCCAGCCTTTGTCATCCAATTTGCACCCAAGCTCAGTCATCTCGGTTCAGCACGTTGTCCTGCAGCCTACTCCAGTGTTGCCATCTCTTTTCATTAGCGTCTCTTAAATCTTCTTGGGTAGGATGCCTTGTTACTGCCTGTGAAACGTGACACAATCTACCTCTCGTGCTTCCCTTCCCCAGCCAAATGTGATGGCTCCGACAGTTTACATAAAGTGGGCAGGGAGTGAATTTAAATGGGTAACATTCACATGTATGCACGTGCACACATGTGAACATATGTATTTATTTTATGGACACACATTCAGGAGTGTAAACCTGCTGTGTTTTAGCTGTGTTCATCCCCCTGCTATGTTCACTTTTAAGAGTTACCTTGATATATGAATGCACTGACAAGAGACAGTGGCAGAACCGGTGAATATTAGTCAGTGGCTACCAAAGCTTTGCAGAGAGCTTATTTGCTGTACAGAAACACGGATACCTGCATCATGTTAACCCTTACTGGCAACAGAAACTATGTAATGTGACTTAATTGACCAGTCAGCTGTAATTTTTAATTTATTGTGTTTTAATTTACAATGTTAAATTCAATATCTACAGCTAGTTTCTCCTGAAAAGTTTCCAATCTAAAAAATAATTCATCCTCAGAAAATGGTCTGCAAAAAACTTTAGTGAATCCTAGAAAATTGAACAGTATTGCTAATAGTTCATAGTTACAGAAGGGAAACGCAGCCCAAATAGTTCAGTTTATTTAAATTATTATTTTGGTGCTACAAGGTGCCAGAGACTCGGCCATCAAGTAGATCAAAGTTAATCATGTGCATTTGATTCTAAAACTATAAATTATACATACATGAATAATGCAGTATTTTTTGAAGTGCATGCACATCTAAAGTACCTGTGAAAGGTAGAGTATTTGACATCTTTGGTATTGAGGCTACTAGGCTATGCATATAAATTGTGTGTACTCTCAGGAGATGTTAGTGCTCATAGACTACAGAAAATGCAATATGATGTAGCAGAGAGGAACAAATTTTGAAAAGTGTTCTTTTAAAAGAGGTCCTAGAATTTAAGAATTCTTGAATTAAACTGTAATGAATTCATGAGGGCAAGGTGGTGCTGCTGATTATTTTTCCAACCCCCTGGGCTTGATCTAATAGCTTTCATACAAAGCTGATTTCTATAAGAATGTGCCAGAGTCTAATCTGCAGGTTAATTTACAAAGCTCCAAATAATTGAAGAAGAAAGTTGCACCTTGTCTTCAAGTCACATAGTTACTTAAAGTTCCAGTGTCCAGACTTTGATGCGCATTTGTTGCCAGTACTGGTTGAATCGTTGGGGCTGCAGCCTGTCACACGTAACATACGCAAGGTACATAATGCACAGCTGAGCTACAGCTATTACCAAGTGATATAACAAGGATCATGTAGGTGGAGGTCAAATCCCAGAATAAATCCCAAAGACTTATCAGGGTTCAACCTGAGAGGCTGTGTGAGGATTTGGAACGTGTCTTAACTAAAATGATGTAAGTGATCCTATGCAGCTTATCACTGCTTCCATAGCAATAAATAAAATATCGAAAGCTTCAAGAACAACAGTATTTTAACCAACTACACAAACACATAGGATCCATTATAAAATCGCATGTAAAGTCATCCTTTACTTTGTGATGGTGATGCATATTTCACCTTGGAAAGCTGTTTTTTGAATTCTGCCATATTTTCTTTCTGAAGTCCTTTTACTCTAATTAAATAAGCTTTAAGAATAGTAAGTGGTGGTATAAATGGCTTGATCTGTCATTATTACTTGATAAACAACTACATTTACTTCGTATCAGAGGTGTTAATTCTTGGTTGGTTAACAATTTTGAATTAAGCTCGCATGAATTGACATATTTCGCCCCAAAAGGGAACTGCTAGAGTAGGCCAAACATGAACTCTCGGTGCTCTTCAGAGGAACTACAGTAATTCAAAAGTCTTTCACAGATGTTTTACAGGCTGCACAGCTCACTTTGATGGCTTTGTTGATAGCTATCAATTTCCTGAATTTGTTACAATTTGTAATATTAAAGTGTGTGTTTGCGTGTTGGTTTTTTTTCCTTGCTGAGAAGGTGGAAAATTGTCTGAAACCCTAGCCACAAAGCTGCTCAGAGGCCTTGACTGTGTCCAGATAGCAGTGGGTGCTGAAAACAGACATTCCTGCTGCCATATGTGTTTTCAGAGCACTGAAAACCCATGAAAAAGTTATGTGTGAATGTATCCCATAATCTTCTGGTAGCAGGCCCTGGAAAAAGGAGGAAAACTGGTTTTGGCTTGCTTAAGTTGACACAGACTTGAAAGGTTTCTCATTTTTGAGGTGCAGCTGCTCAGCACAATGCAATTTGCTGCAAATGGGTGAATAGACTTGAGAAGGAGGGGAGTTATGGCTGTGAATTGGGTGCCACACCTTTTGGCCTGGAGCTAGAAGCTCAGTTATTCAGTCTCCCATTTTAGCTTCAGTCATTTTACATATGTAGTTTCCTTCTTAGTGCCTTATTTCTGCTTACTTGCATTTCTGCATTCCTGCCTTAGGAGATCCGCTGGATCTCCTAAAATTTAGATGCTACAGCTGTCGTAGCTCTAGTTCTAGGTCTTTGATGGTGTAGTTCTAAAGAGGTAAGTACAACCTGGCTTTCAAAATTAGGAAATACTTATGTGAATCTAAAATTTTCATATGTTACTTGAACTCATGTTTGTTGTCAAACGACTGGGTGTCCTGTAAAAAATACTTCTTTTATACCAGGCAGTGCATTTAAAATAGTTTGACACAAAACCTCAGTTGTCATTGAATCTAAAAGGAAGAGGATAAATAAGCATGAACATTTGCATTTCGAGTAGGGAGTGCTATCACTAATGTATATAATTTGTTACGTTCTTAGTAAGATGATACATCTGTCTTGTTTAGCTATAGTTTCAGACTCAGTGATTTAGGCACTGAAATGTAATATTCTTGAGTGTGGAATTACTATTCATCTCTTTCATGTAAGTATATTTGGTAGCAAGGAAGAAAAGACTAGGTGAGAAAGTGTGTTAAAATCCTTCTAAAGACATGGGTAAAGATGTTAATCTTTCAAGGGCGATTCAAGTTTTATTTTGCTGGGTGACTATATTGAGGCTCAGAGGACTATGTGTCTGTGTGTCGGTCTGTTTCTCTTGTTAAATCACTTTTGAGCTAAATGCCTGTTCTAGGTGCCTAACGTGGGTTTACCAGACTTGTCAGCCTTTACGTAATCAAGTTTTACCCTCGGTGTAATTACTAGCTTTAAATATTCAGAGCAGAGAGTGTAGATCCCAGGTAGGAGGTTTTTTTTTTTTATAAAAGGCAGATGCCATTGTGGGGTGGGTGCAGTGCCCAGGGGCTGTCAGGGATCTGCAGGGCCCTCTGTGAGCAGCAGCCAGGGCTGCACATGCCACATGCAGATGGCTCCAGCCAGCTCCAGCTCATCCCCTGCAGCCAAACTGGTGGCACTTTAGGGAAAAAGCATTTAAGAGAAAGTAAGATGCCAGAAATGCAGTATGCAGTGGGGGCTGAGGGGGAAAAAAAGGGTGAAAACCATCTCTGCAGAAAGCAAGCTCAGAGAAGAAGGAGCAGAGGTGTTGTTCTGGGCACTGGAGCAGGGATTCCGCTGCAACCCTTGGAGGGCACCATGATGGAGCACACATCCACTGTGGAGGACCCTGTGGTGGAGCCAGGTGTTTCCTGAAGCAGATTGCAGCCAGTGAAGAGGAGCCTATGCAGGAGCAGGTTCTCCTGACAAGATATGTGGCCCATGGAGGACCCACACTGGAGCAGGTTTATCCTGCAGGACTGCAGCCCACCGAGTGGACCCATGGCGCAGTTTGTGAAGTACTGCAGCCTGCAGTAAGGACCCACACTGGATCAGAGGCACAGTGTGAGGAGGAGCGAGTGTCAGGGAGGAAGCATTATGGACTGACTGCAGCATTATGGACTGCCTCCCATTCCCCACCCCCTGTGCTGCTGGGTAGGGTGGGAGAGTTGGGAAATAGTGGGTGAAGTTGAATCTGGGGAAAAATGAGTGGTAGAGGTGTTTTTGTCTTTGTTTCTCACCATCCAACTCTATTTTAACTTGTAATAAATTGAGTTTTTCCCAATTTGAGCCCTTTTTGCCTGTGATGACAATTGGTCTTCCAATGTCCTTTTTCTTCCCATTTTTTCCTTGACCCATGAGCGTTCTCATTTTACTTGCTCCCACTGGGCTGCTGAGGAGGGGAGTGAGAGAGCAGCTGAGTGGGCATCTGGCAGCCAGCCAAGGCCACCCCATCATTCTACCATAAGGATTGTGATTTTAAATATGAAGCTGAGCTCTACTCGCTTCTTAAAAGCACCTTGTAAGAACCAGTGTTTAGTGGCAGTTTTGGGACTGCAGGTCCCAGATTGGTTGGAGCTGTCTCTCTGTGGCCCTGCAAAAGGTGTTTGTGGCACCTCATGACTCTTCAGGACTTTCCTGCTACCTGACTCCTGCTAAGCTCCTCCCTAGTCGGTTGCTTGCTGGATTTTGGATCCAATGTTGAAATGCTGATCTCCTCCCTGGACTATTAAACACATTCATGATTAGGATTCTTAGTGGCCTAGAAGGAACAAATATTTCTTTTTTATCAGATAGCTGGTAATGTGTCAGAATTTTATGGGCTTTATGCAGTGCCAAACTATGTTGCTTCAGGAGGTCTTAGCACCTGCACTGTACCCAAATTGCTGCATTGTTTATTTCTATCAGTCCCACATTCAGTCTCTCTGTACCACAGCTGGGCACACATAACACACCCTCATCCACTCTTTCTACCTCCTTCAAAAATATATTAGTCTATATTATTGCTTGATAGTAGAGTTATATTTCTGTAAAATTTCCCCCCCCCATTTCCTCCAGTATAATGCAGAAAAACAGTTCAGATCACACTGTATATTGAATGTGAATTTTGCTGCTGAAAGTATTGTAAGGGATCCGGAAAGAGCTGAAATTCTACCTACATATTTTCATGTTACAGCTTTTTACTCTTCACCTTTCTAGGTTGAGCAAGGCCCGTATTTCTTTCTCTCCCTTTTATATGTCCTTAATCGTTCTTGCCATGCTGTTATTCTGCTTTGTCTTTCTGTTTAAGAGAAGGGCTTACAGTGTTCCAGATAAGCCTGCACTGTTGTTCCGTGGAGCAGTTTTAGTGGTTTTTGTGTCATTAACGTGTTCCATGTATACCTTGTCAGTTGTTGTGTCAGCAAGCCTGCCCTGCAGTGAGCAGGGTGTTTCACTGAGCTGTACAAACGCCATAAGTTCATAAAGTGGTTTGGGTTGAAAGGGACCCTAAGGTCCATGTAGTACTAACTCCCCTTCCACTAGACCAGGTTGCTCAAAGCCCCATCCTACCTGGCCTTGAGCACTTGCAGGGATGTGGCATCCACAGCTTCTCTGGGCATCATGGTCCAGTGTTTGAACACCATCATAGCGAAGAATTTCTTCCTAGTATTTTATCCAAATCTACCCTTTCAGGTTCTGTTTCTGAGAGCACATGGTTCATTTGGAAGCATGTAGGGCAGTAGTTACTGTGCTTTTCACCTGTATGCATGGGTTTCCATTTGTCTCTGTTGTACATCACTTGTCATCAGATTGAGAACTTGCTGTAGTTGATGTGCGGCACCCTGAGGTGCCCTGCACTCCTTTTGTTTCCTCTTGCCTATGGTTTTTTTTGCTATCCTCTATCATCACTCCTTTTCATCAGCTTTATTAATGACAGGTTTTCCTATGGAGCCCTGAGGAATACTGTTACTAAACTTCTGTAGTAGTGGGGGTGAATATTTAATCCTTTTCTTGCTTTCTGTCTTCTTGTTTTTTGGCTTCATATCCTATGACTTACGTTTTTTCTTTAGTGGCATAGCTTTTGGAAGTCTAAATAAGGTGTAAAACTGTTTCCTGTATTCAGTGCTCCAATGGCATACTCAAGCCTTTCAGGAGATTTGGAATATCTAATTCCAGTATCTGTTAAAATTGTTTAATTCCGGGCTAGTAATATCCAATTTCATCCATTTCACTATTAATTTTAAAGAAATACTGTACATAATGTTTTTTAACCAAACTTTTGGAAACTCATGCACAAATGCCAGGTTTGGAAATCCATATGCCACGCCTACAGTATTTGAAACAGAAGGGCACCATTCACTAATCTCCAGTTTCAAATCAACGTGTCTTCTCAGTGAGAGAATACATGCTGTTGGTAGCAAATTTTCTACATCATGCCAAGATTTCAGAAGGGTTTTATTAGCTCATGCTTTTATTGTTTTCACAGTTTTATTGTTTTAACAGAGTTACATACTTTGTTAGAGATTATAAACCAGGTGACCCTTGTTTTTAAGGAGTGCTGTAGGTAGACATCAATCCAACTGTGAATCACCAGAACTGATAAGTGTTACTGTTAAGTGTCAGAACTAGTCAAGAACTTAACTCAGTACTGAATTTGTGCTGAAATTACATCTTTAGGAAGAAAAGGTTGATGCTTTGTTACTTACCTTATGAATAATTCTTCCCACCATCAAGCTTTTAAAACTGAGTTATGTTTTCTGCATGAATTATCTGCACTTTAGAACTTAGTTCTTCTGAGTGAACATTCCAATCTGATAGTGGGTTGAAAGAACTCAATTTTTTAATATCAATGTGTAATAAAAATGCCCTTTTTTCCCCAGTAAAACTTCAGTTAATCAGCATGAACAAGGCTCAGTTTAAGGTGAGACACAGTTAGACATTAACTGATTTACACTGAGACAAAATTAGTAGTGGGAAACACTAATAAAAATTTGGGGTATTAAGCCATGTCCAAGAGCTGTTTCAAGAGTAATTTCATTATTTCTGGATGAAAAAAAAATTAAAATATATTAAATAACTTTAAACGATGTATATTAATTTCTTTAGCTGTCTGGGAACTGAGTGGAGGGTAAGTCAGGTATCTGGTATTTAAGTAGGTGGATGCATTACATTCTAATTGTGGATAGTGAGCTTTGCTTCAGGAATAATTCAGGTGACAAAGTTAGTTTCTGAAAGATCTGTATTTCATTTGCTGTTGAAGGTGAATCTTGTGTGGTCAGTGAGACAGAGGATTACAGATGAAAAATGGACACCGGCTAGTCTGAGTGGGTTGTTTGATCCTGAGAGAATTTCATTCTAGTCATATTTCAAACAAAAAAGTTCCTGAATGGAGTTTCAAAACTTAAATTTTTCTTCTTAAAAAATTCAAAGCTTTCACTGAAAGTTTTTCACTCCCTCATTTGTAAGACACTTGTCTTGAGTCTTAAAACTTGTGTTGCAAGCGATAGATGCGATATGAATTTGGTAAGGCATTGAAGGTCAAATCTGGAAAGGAATTCAGATAAATTTCCTAAACTTGTACGGGATGAACTGCTAAGTATCTTAACAGAGATTGTTTTGAAGCAGTATAATCAAACCCCTAGTATGTGTTTAGTGTAGAGTTTTAATAATATAGAATTATAGCATGGCTTATATTAATCTGAGGGATGTCATTAATTATCTACTTGGTTACTATGAATTTTTGCAATATAAAGCTTGATCATAAAATAGATAAAATTAGCATGAAGGAATTAATGTGAAGTGGAATGGGTTGTCCTAACACATGTATTATCTGGCTTTTTTTGGTTGACTTTCTAACTAACCTTCTTTTAATGAGATTTTAAATGCAATTTCACTATGGATAATAGGCATGGTGATGTAGGTATCCATACAGCCAAGTGACTAAAAAGAATATGGTATCATGTAACCCCTTTTCTTTGGTCATGATGAATCTTTGTTACACTTTTACTAACACTTTTTCTTCCTGTCTACTGCAGTTAAATCAAGAAATGTGTCATATGTGTGTGTAAATATCACTGACTGTTCTTTTCATGGTTGAAATTGCTTTTTGCTGTTCCAGTATTTTAATAAAGAACTCTTTTTAAGTACTGAGCATATTTTTTTCCCATTTCAGTTGTCATTTAGATGTTGATATGTAAAGCAAAATGGCAAAAATCAACACCCAGCACTCCTACCCTGGTATGCACAGTCTGTCTGTCAGAACTATTGATGAAGATATCGAAAGGATTGAAAATGGCTACATCAGGTAATATTTTCCTTTCATCACAGTCAGGAGGACAGATTGCTACATAATTTGTGGAACTCCTCTAGCTCTGGGAATGGGAGATAGAATTATGGGAATGTTAAGTCATGATATTGTTGACCCAGTGCACGTAACTGACTTAACAGCATATATCCAAAGTACAGAAGAGACCGACATGGGGAGGTTGTCGTGGCTTGCAGTTCTGGAGCCAGGAGCTGCATTACCTCAGGAATACAGCCCATTTTCACATCAGTGGGAATTACATTAACTCATTAAAGTCACCACACAGAGAGCAGGGTCTGTGCTTTCAACAGACTATGTGGGATTTGGTGGGTAAAAAAGATCCTTCCAGCACCATGTAGTGGAAAGCCTTGGGAAGTTTTTTTTTTAAAGGGGCCTCTGCAAATTGCCTAGTTCCTGTGATAGGGGACATTTCAGTGTGTAAAGAATATTAGAATTTTTGTACTGGATTTTCAGAGTCTCTCACTGTACAGAGGAGATGCAATAGTTTCTTTACATTTACATTTCTCTAGTTCAGATAGTTTTAAAGTGGCTGCTTAAACAGTGCCAGTGAGCTTGCACTTAGCTTTTGCACAGTACCAGTCATTCCTCTAGACTGGGCAAAGCCTGCTGGGCCTGCAGAAAGATGTCTGATGATCCTGTAAAGGCTGGAAAAAGTTTTGTGCTTTTGGCTTGTTATGGTCAACACCTCCTCTCTGTGGCACTTGTCAGGCTATCTCTTGCTGTTCAAATGCTTACCTGGACTAGAGCACCCAAAATCCTCATGGGCTGATAGGGCTCCCTGCATTATGGTGATTTTGGGATTGCATGTCCCTAGCAGCTACTATGGATGCTCCGTTTGAATTGGTTCTTTTTTTCTTCTTGCTTACATGATACCTTCTGTCACATAGGTGCACCTACAGCAGTGAGAATGGAGCAGCTTTTGTTCTGCATAGCAAGGCTTCCTTGATGTAGTTACACTACCCCATGGTCTCTTTAGGGAGACTTACAAGAGCCCTGTCCCTTTCTCTCCATTAACAGGGATGTCTTAGAAAAAGTGAAAACACAGATTGAAATGAGCCTCTTCCTTTCCTTTTTTTTAATGTCCTATTTGTAGCGGATGTCAGTGATTGGCAGCTCAGAGGATGGAATTACTGGCAGAGATGTGGAGTGGGGTTATAAAGGTTTAAATGTAGAATTAAATCCCTGCGGTCATCTGCAACTTCAGAGGCTATGACTTTGACAGAAGGACTGAAATATGAATTGCACTTTATCATCATGATGATGGTCTTGAAGAGGCAATTATTTAAAAGAAAGTTTGATATTATCAGCATTAAGTGCAAGAGTTGATAGATGAGTAAAAAGATACATAGATGAGTAAAAAGATTTTCTGCTCTGTAGAAGAGATCTAATATTTAAGATGTTTGGATTGTTGAAATGATTGCTAATAAGTATGTACAGTATCTTTGTAATACCACTCAAAAATTTTGTTATACGTTTTTTTAAAAATTCAGATTTGGTTTAGAATATGTCTGTACCAAAAGATAGAAACCGTCCAGAATTTTAGCTCTTCTCTATCTCATATCAAGATATGCAGCTATAGACATTAGGAAAAAAGCACCAGATTTTCCAGAGTAACAGCATTTCTTCTTTGCCTTTACCTTCTTCCATCATCTCTTGGCTATAGTTCAACAAAGCAATTAAGCACATTACTTAGTTCTTATTAAAGTCAGTGGGTGTTAAATTTATGCTTAATGCTAAGGATGTGCTTAAGCACTTTTCTGCTGTGAAATGAGGTGTTACTGAGAAAAAACATTCACTGCAACAGTTAACAGAAAGCTGCTACTGATCTTTAAAATGCTGTGCTAATCTATGCTGAAGTGATTCATGTGCCCATATTCATACTCTGTAGTGTGTTATAAGCTGGTTCATTTTGTTAAAACAAAAATAAAAAATCCCACAAAACAACAAATGAATCTCAATTTTTAAAACCCAGCCTCTGTATAGAAACAGCTCAAATAGGAGAGGCAGCACATTAGCTTATAGACACAGGTCAGATATCTAAAAGTTGGAAGTAGGATTCAGTGTGCCCTGTAGACATCTGGATTTCAGTGTGTATGTGAGTAGGTCCTACATTCCTGCTGTCCTGAGTGGAGATGTCAGTTCTGATAGTGAGCAGCACCCAGGGAACTGCTCAGCTTATCCTGAAATTCAGTAACTCTTCAGGCTCCTTTGGCTCTCTTGATTATGAGAGGTATTTAGTTGCCTAAAATAGGCATCTAATGCTATTTGAGATACCATAGGGTACTTGAAGTGTTTAGCTGGAGCTACTGGATGTGAGGAGAGACCTATGTGCTCTGGAGAGGTCCAATAAAGTATTCTGAGGTATTCCAAATGGTACCAGATTCCTATTCTGAAGCAACTGCATCAAGCCCTGAGATGGCCATTGGCTATAAGGGCAACTGAGATACTTATTAGGCCCTGCCATTAACAATGTTAGAATTTATTGCTAAGATCACACAAAATGTATATTATTCTGTAAACAGGAATGAAAGTACTTAAAACCAGCCATGGTAGTGCAGTCTAAAACACTAACTAAGCCAGTATTCTTTGTCCAGCAGGTCTGTAGGAAATTTTTCCAGGAAACAGTAAAAAAAGTGGGCAAGCTCTACTATTCTCTCATCAGAGAGTTCTTGAGCTGAATGTGGGCTCTGTGTATCTGGTAATCTGTAATGAATGTCATACCATGAGTTTGCTCATTGTTCCTTAGAAGGATATTATCTTTGGCAACCACAATATTCTCAGCACTGGCAACGTAAGCTAGGCTATGAAAGTTTTTCAGTACTAAATGCTATCTATTGGCATTTTGTTATTGGAAGAGAAGTAGAAAACAGTTAACAAGTTGAGAATCTTGGGACTGTCAGGATCTATTTTAGCATTGTTCTTTGTGTAGAAATAACAAAGTTTTAATTCTCTGTTTGTTAGTTCCTCAACTGTGAGTGCACATAAAATTGAGCTGCTAATTATCCTCCTGTGGACATTCAAAATGCTGTTGCCAGTTCTTATGATGATACTGCAAATATCATTTTAGTCAGTGTTTTCCTGACAATACAGATTAACAGACTCATGTGAGAGTTCCTGTTTACATTACAAAGGGGGAAAAAAGTGATCCTTAATGAACGTGACAAGTCTTGCAAAAGTGAATACAAAAGATTGAAAAACAGAGAAAAACCTGGGAATACTATAAAAAACAATCTAGAGTGAGCCCTCATAATGTCCAGGTTCCAGGGAAGTCAATTTCAAAACTCCAGTACTGAAAAACTAGGCTAAAATGTCATCTGTTTTTCTCAGATGCTAATTTTTAAGTGCTAATAAGTAGTCTTTAGCTTTTGAGCTTGCTGAAATGTATGGAGGAGCCTCCACTGACTTCAATTCATATTGGAAGGTTCCAGAAGAATAGGAACATAGGTTTAGCAGTATGGTTATCAAATGTATGCCATTTACTAGGGACAGGACAATTTGCTGGACTGTTTCCTGACGCAGTGGTAGAGAGAACCAGATGGGGGGAAGTCTGGCGAAGGCTGCACAGAATTCTTTTTAAAAAAAATTGTTTTTGCAGAACCCATTCACTGTGTGAGGATGCATCTTCAGAACTGCAGGGAGTCATTTCTGTGGAGGATAGACATGTACCTGAATCCCAGGGGAGCTCATTCTCAGGCAGGGGAGCAATGGCAAGGTAACGTACTAATAGTTTCTGGTATTGCATTCACTTTGATGAAAGAGACTGGTTACAATTTGGAGGCAAAGAAAGAAGAGCAATTGCTTTCCAAAGAAAATAGATGGAGTCCAGCTGAAGAAGGTCTTTAAGAAGTAACAGACGATGCATTTGACCTTGATTCATCACTTACTTATTGCTAGTAAAAATCTTAGAATCTGAGAGAGGCTGAATAAGCCCAAACAAATTTGTCAAATATCTGAAAATGCATTGAATGCTGAGGAAATGCATGAAGTGAGGCCAGGGTGTAAAATAAATGGGTAAGTGTTTGGTCATGGGTGATAGCTGATGCAATGTTTGTTTCCTATCAAATAAAACATAATGGTTGTTTCCTTTTGGTAGATGGCCCTGGGAAGGGAGGAGATGGGGATCTTGGGGTTTGAGTGCAAGATTTTCTCTTGGTTTTTAGAATCCAGTTATGCTTATAATGGATATGGAGCCTTAGTCAGCAAAACTGAAGCCAGCCATTGTCTTAAATTGTTTGTATTACTGGGACTTAAACATAAACCTGAAGTGGAGCCCCAGAGTCTTACTGTGTCTGCTTTGCATCTGAGACTGCAGGGCTCTGCCTTCAGGTACCATTGTTACACACAGCACAGACCACAGTCAGTTTAAGCATAGTGTTTTTCAAAAAGCAAGAAAAGTATTGTAAAACTGGGGCAATTTAAAGAGTATTGTTTACACTTCAGCCTTTTGGATAATGGAGAATAAACTTGTATTTCCCTGTTTGGTTGTCTGATAATGACACCACCAGATATAGATTACAAAATCTGCAAGAAGCCGAGTTTAGATGAAAAAAGATTATAAGTGTGTGTTTTGTGTAAACATAAAACGTGTGAATATATAAATTCATACTGAGAACTTCCTTTTTAATCNCAGGGTGGTGGCAGGCAGGGCGCCGGGCGGCAGCAGCAGGCGGGGGTCCTGTTCCACTGCAGCGCAGCTGGGAGATGCACCCTCCCGGAGGGGAAAAGAGGATTGGAGTCCCGTGCCCCGAGCAACTCACTCACCAGGTAGAGAAAAAGCTAGTGCAGAGCCAGGCTTCTCTTCCTGCAGTCGCAGCCAAAAAAGCAGACAGCCCTTCTTTCCCACTCCTCTCCCCTCCAAACTCCAGCGAGGAGTGAGCTCATCAGTTCCCATATCTCTTGTTCCCGTCTCCGCCCAGCCAGAAAGTCTTTGTCTCTTTTGTGAGAGTAAATGCCCCTAAGTACCGATCGTTAGCTACCTGGCAACAGAATGGTAAAAATTCCACTCCTCCCCCCCAACCTCCAACAATCCTTTTTCAGGATAGTTTGAATTACATGTGTGTGTAGCTACAGTTATGTATGCTCTGAATATACAAGGAAGTTTGTGATGTAAAAGTGGATGCATAGCAATTTAAATATTACAGTAACATAACACAACTCTTGAATGGAAATTCTCAGGGATCTAAGACAGCTGCATCTGATGGACTTCACTGAGTATCTCACTTGGAGATATGAAAGCCCCCACTTGGCAAGAATATTCTGCTACTCCTGCAGTGCCGATACAGTTAGAATAGGAAATGATGTGTGGGGTATTTTCTTGATCCACTGCAGAAGGTGATCTACAAAATTGTGACTAATGACTGGGCTCACACAGTTACTTCATCAAGTTTAATTTTGTGACAGGTGGAGATGTGGAGAAAAATCCTCCTGGGCTGGTTTTTGTGGGGATATTTTAATCCGTCTCGTGTTCCTGTCTGGTTCAGTTGATTTTGTATGTGTGTTCCATGCAGGCTGTCACGATTTGTCTTATCTGTAAGGTCATGGGCCACAAGACACTCGCAGCATGAAGACCAAAGGCCTGATTCTTTCCTAGAACGTATCAGAGGGCCGGAGCTTGTAGAGGTGTCCACCAGGCAGAGCAACATCCGCTCCTTCCTGGGTTCCCGTGGGCGACCCGGGGGACTAAACAGGTAAGAAGATATGTTTATACTCTAAGTGAAGATGACTGAGGTTATGGTGTTTTCTTGGTAATTAGGATGTAAGTTTTATTTTAAGAAGAGGGTAAGGAGCTTAGCATGGGAGATGAACAGAGTATCTAATGCTGCCCAGGAATCTTCACATTACTAATGTATAGCTCTTTCAGCAGACTTTCTCTTTCCCCCTCAAGCACACTATGACCAAGATCTTGAAGTACAGGATTTTGATCATGCTGCTTCAGGCAGAATGGTTTCTGAGAACTGGAACTTTACCATGTGCAACTTGATGTTGTTAGACTCCTCTCTACTGAGGAGAATGCAATTTCTATTTCAAGAATCTAGGATGTTTCTAGTTTTAGCTTTTCAAGATCTTAATGTGCATCATCTGCAAGTGTTAGGGAGCTCCAAAGAAGAAGTTTTGCAAAATGTGTCATTGCTTTGTTATACCTACTGGGAAGTCCATCTGATTACATTACAGAAAGTTTCTGATGCAGAAATGACAAAATCTTTTGGATGCTGACTTTACTTATTAGCACATACACTGTCTTTGGTATGGAAGGCAGGTTCAGTCTTAATTTTTTTCCAGTAAAACAAAAGAGAAACGTTTATGTGTTTACAGTTCTTTGACTTGATGAATTATTATTGCTTTATAAATGTATGATACAGCATTTTAAATTTAACTCCACCTAAAATGGGAAAATTGAGTCCCAAGGCAAAAGCTGACTTTCTGTTTGGCATTATACTTTGAAGCAGAGACTCCCATATTTTTTTTTTCATAATTAAAGATTGGTATGTAAGCAAGTAATTAGTTTCAAAAATCTCAGCTAGTAATTCAGATTCAAACAAAAACCTTTGAATGTCTGTGCACTGTACAGGTTACTCTGATTTGTTGTGGTCCAGCACAGCTTATTATTTTCACTTGATCTGCTCCTTAGAAATTCAGCTCAAGAGCACATTTTATTGAATTAGCCAGACTGTTGCCTGATTTCTCAGGTGTCTGGATCAGTAGGAACTGCAGATGTGAAGTAATTAGAGAGGGCAGCATTGATCCTGGGCCAACAAATATAGTATAAGGCTATTTGAAGTGAATTTGGGTTCACCCATCCTTGCCTTCTCAGTTTTATGCTTTTGCTGGTTGACAGTAACTCCCAGCTGTTATTTCATGTTATTTCATGAAGGCTTAATTCTGCAGAAGTGGTGGGTATGCTCGTTACTTATCCACAAGCTTTGACGCTGCATCTGTGAAGAAGACTTGACGGGATTGAAGAAAGCTTAAAATAGTATCCCAATGAGTACAGGGCTAAAAATAGTGAGGTGCATCTTGCCTTGCACTAATACGCCTAAGAACAAGCTTCAGACATCAGATGTGGCCACAAATGTGTATGCTAAGCGCATGGCAAAAAGGAGCTGGTGCCTTGAAGCAGTTATGCAAAGGGGCTTATCACAGCAGTCAAAATTGACCTCCCTAATCTTATCAATGCATATGTGAGAAGCTCGTGAGTCAGTGTCATGTCAGTAAACACATGTGTGAAATAGCAACAGTCTTTACGCTCTTTAATGTGTTTTATTTAACTTGCAGTCACTGGCCCTTGGCCAGGTTCAATGTCAACTATAGCAACAACACCAATGAAGAGTAAGTACTGTTAACTTCCAAAGACCTTTCTGCTACCAGCACCTTCTCTTTTTCCCTATCCAGCCTAGTAACATTTGTAGTAAAAATTCCTTAGTTCTTCCTAAGCCTTTGCTAAGAATATAGTTTTATTATAGAGAAGGGTCTAGTTTTCGTAGTATGAGAAGCATCCCTTGTGCTCCCCATGAACTTCTTTTTGTCTGATGTTACCCCTTTCTCTCCAGGAGTGAATTTGTGTAAGCCTTTAGTTCCTTTACTACCTTCTGTAGTTCAGCTGGCTGATTTTACTGCATTACCAATTGATACATTTATTTTTCAGTTTTAAAATGAGATTCATGTATTAGTTTTCTAATAGTGGCTTTCCTCTTTTAACACACTGGTTGGTCCCTTTTAGCAAATCAAGTGCCCCAAAAATTTCAGGTTGTCAAATGAGAAGTGGATACTGATGAGGGTACCAAAACCTGCTTTTATGTGCCATCCTTTTGAAGTGTGTGTTTCTGTTCAGCAGATGCTGTTGTTTCAGAGAGAGTGAGAGGCACCATAATAAGGCTGGTACTTCAATAGATGCTCTGACTTCTTTCAGAGGAAAAAGCTGTCCTTTTGAGTCTATTTTATATAATTGTCAAGCTATTTCACAGTGTTACACCAAAGAGAAATTTATTGAACAGTGTGAAGAGCTCCTGTAATTTAAAATCACCCAATACCAATGTTTGTTGTTTGTCTTAGACCACAGCTATCTAAAGACATATCTGCTTTTTAGTATCCATCAGCAGATCTGTTCTCATGCATAATGATAGTAATTTTTTTTCATTGCTTTCCAGATGAAAACAAAAAATATAATCAAGACAGCTTCTGATTGTGTCGAAAATACGTTTAGAAAACTCTTGGGTTTTTTTTTCTCCAAATAATGCTATCATAGGCAAGTTTAAATGGTACATTTTAAACAATGCTGCAAAACCTTTGTGCACATAGCTGAACAAGAGATCTTCCTGCTCCTAAAGCAACTTCTTGGTTTGGTTTGCATAACTTCTATTAAAAAGGAAAATCTGTGTGCAGTGAACAGTGACAGAAGTGTGCAGATTTTTATTTAGACTGGCATAAAAAAAAGTGCTATAAACTTGGAGCCAAGCCTGCCAGACAGAGCCCAAAGGACTGATTAGGATGGAAGTACTTCTGCCTTACTCTGTTTCTGACAATGACTCATGTACCTTGGGCAAAACTTTCATTCTTTCAGTGTTTCATTATTTTTAAATGAAGAGAAGACCTGTCTGTCTACCTGCCCAACAGTCTGCAGCATACTTGATTTGCAAAGTACTTGACAGATGAGAAATGCAAATATTTGACTAATTCAAAGTTCAAAGACTATGACAGTGTTCTCATAAGGGCTGATGAAGTAGTTTTCTAAGTCTAAAGCTGCACACAGCTTATAAACACATCATGGATGCTGCTGAGGTCAAAGAGAATGAACACAAACTGCTCTATTAGGTACTGGATTCCAGCTTACTCAGTGTCACTGATAAAGCAAAAGAAATGTGGAGGAGTTTTTAAACAGGAAGGAGTTTTGGGGGCAGATTAGAAAATGAAGCCATGAAGTCTGGGACAGCCAGTGACAGAGAAATAAATTCTTGAGAAACAGTTCCCACTGCATTTCATTTATTGCATTGGTAAATGAAAAACTCTTTCTTTGATTTGAGATGCATGTATAAATAGAAGATCAGTCAAGCCAAAGGTTCTTTTCTCCTCCAGTTATGCTCACTTGCAGTGTATAATTGTGAAGGTTTCAGTGGTGTTGGTCAGCTTGCATTTCCCTGGATGTGGCAGAGTGTAGGATCTCAGCATTTTTTAGCAAATGAGTCTTGGCTTTTCCAAATTACACTGTGGTCATGCATCACTGTGGAAATGTCTAAGGGTAAGAACTGGAACAGATGCTCATTGCTGATGGGTGAAAGCTACTACTATCTTGAAATTGGTGGCTGTCATCTCCTTTGGAGAGCTTCTTTTGCCCTGTAACAAGCACATTCCTAGATGTGACTGCCATTCCCAGCACAGACCTTTCTGGCCTGAGGAGTAGGAGCAAATGTGCATGGAAAGCACAAGTCCTGTAAGCAGCACTTTTCACCTGTTATTGCATATTCTGTCCTTGCTGTGGAATGTTGTTGCCATTGAACTTATTTGTCCTTTCTTGACACCAGTGCAAAGGGAGACTCAGACTCAGACTTGGCAGTTCAGAGAACACAAAGCTCCTGTGGGAGCAGGAATCCATGGCTTTCGTCCAAACCAGACATTATGAGTGGGGAGTTTTGTTTATGTATGCATTTTCCACATGCACTGTAGTGTGAGGAACACTTAGGCTTGTCTGTCTAAGGGGGACACTTTGTACGTCAAGGACTAGACAAATTTCAAATTTAAAAAAGGGAGATCTCAGATGATGGATTTTCTGCTTGTTTAAATGAGAACCTTTCTTCACATCACATTACATGATTCTTGACCAATGCATGTAGCAAATCTAGCTTTAAGTATTTAACAGAATCTTGAGAAAGACATTCTGCAAGTTTAAAAAGTATTTGTGGTCCTATCTGCATAAGTTAACATATTTCAAAACTCTTCTGTTTGGACAAACCTAAGAATGGGGCAAGTCAGATCCAGAGGCAATTAATTAATTGAATTTTTGCTGGTTTTAAAGAACCATGAGAGGAGATTCAGCCTCATTTTGTATAATTGCCATTACAGCTTCAGACAGTCACAGTGAGGTTTTGGCTGTGCAAAGAATGTTGACAGTTTGTTAAGCCATTTCACATTCTGTCATCACTTGATAAGTTTCTTTTTAAATGCCAGGGTTCTGAAGAGTCAATCAAACTGATAGCATTTACTGAAAATTAGCCTGGTACACTGATGTCTGAAAAGGTCAAGAAAGTGTGGGTGACTAATGCAGAGAATGCAGAGAATCAGCCAGCTGGTTACCTGATATGGAAGTGTGGTGGTATCAGGGTGAGAGGTCTCAGCCTGTAAACCCTTTTTTCCAGTTGCATCCTTGTCCTGTTCTGTCCAGAGCCTAGTCTAGTTTCCTGTACTTCCGCCCTCTCCCTTAAGTGCTTCAGTGTTGGTAATATTGCTAAGCCTTGCATTATGTTGTACAGCAAAAAGGAAGAAAAGAAAGAGGTTAAAGAGGAGAAAAAGGAGGAAAAGAAAGAGGAAAAGAAAGAGGAAAAGAAAGATGCAAAGAAAGATGACAAAAAAGATGATAAAAAAAAGGAAGAGTAAGTATAAAGAATGAATGCGTGCTTGTAACACGTCTCCTACACTACAAAACATGGTATAGCTTTTCATTGTAACACTTTCATAGTTATTGTTCTGTAGACTGCAGATTCTTAGCCTGTCAAATCTTTAATACATTTTCCCCTTTGGGAAGATTTCAGCTGCTCGGCAAAGTTGTTGCATCTTGAAGACTTGTGTTTAGATCTTTCAGAAACAGCTTCCTATGTCAGCAAAAAGGAATTGAGCTACCTCTGGTCACTTTGAGTTGAAGATACTTTTTTGTTATGAGAACACTTTAGGACAGCAGCCTGCTTTGCAGAGCTTCACAGACTTTTCATTATTCCAGAATTTCCATAACGATTCAGAGCAGATGAACCAAAAGTCTGGCTTATCTTACCATGTAGAAATATCTTACATGTAGAAAATTAAAGGTTTGCTAGTAAGTTTAGTTATTTCACTGGCTAATACATTTGATTACTTAATATGGTACAGTTCATTGCTAGTGATCACTAAAATTTGCTTTTGTTGGTTAGGGGATGGTGTATTTCTGCAACAAAATGAGGTAATTTGAATGCTTTTGACAGAAATGGATCCTGTCCTTGCTTTGTTCCCGTAAAACTGACCCAAATATAGTACAATTTATTATTATCAGTGATTAAAAGTAACAATGATGGCAGATAAAAAGAGAACACATTTGAGTGGACTTCACAGTTAAGGAGTATGTAAGTTGATATGTATGTATATGGTGGCACCTGTTATATAGGCATGGCAGCATTCCAGATGGAATTTGATTGATTTCAAGATCTTCATTAATCAAAACTTTTTTTTTTTTCTAATTAGAAAGCCTTTGTTCTAAGCGCTCTCATTTGACTTTTATTACTATGTAGTGAAAGCCTGAGCTTTGCAGTAGCCAAAAGTGTTTTAAAACATTTTGTCAAAGAAAACCAATGTTTTAGTGTCTACAAAGTAGTGTGCTCTGACAGATAAAGACGGTATATCATGGTCACCAGTTTTGAGGTGGTGACCAGTTTTCTAGAAGAAATGGTTTAAAACCAGTAGTGAAGATGGTAAAGCAAATACTTTTTAGAGTAAAGCTGCTTCCTTCGTAACATCACATGGACATTCAGCTGACAGCAACGGTAATGCCAGAAATACACACAAAAATGAAATAAATTGTCGTTGCGTTTTAATGTATTTGCATTCTTGGAGATTAGGATAAGTCACACAAATACATATTCAAGCATTGCCTGGTCACATATTCTGCACACTATGATACAGTTCACAGATCACACTTCTACTGCAGCTGTGGACCTCAAATCCACTAATACATATTTCCTCTGATTACATGCCTAGTTCTCTATTCCATATCCACCTTTCTCATGCTGGAGGTGGGCCCTGCTGAGCATGCTCTGTGCCATTAGCCATGCTGTTCTTTAAATCTTTAAATTGCAGGCCTATAGGCTTCCTTTAGCACCACTTCCTTGTTGTAAGGCCTAAGGAGCCACGAGTGTGAATGTGTAAAATTTGCCTTTACGTACTAAGACATGTTTCAGCTCTAGTCACACACACTGTGTGTGCATATGCACACAGAGATTCTTACTTGTACAGACATGTATTTGAATACATATGTGTTTTACTTGTTCAAATGCATGCTTATACAGTCATTTCCATCATAGAATTTGCTAAAAACCAAAAATCAGCCTGCAAAGCAAGGCTCTGTCTCTAGCAATGAAATGTAATCTTCTAACTGGAGTGATAATAAGAAACATTTAACAATAACTTTTTTTTTCAATTGGGGGGCTTAATACAGAAGGCTGTGGTTTTCAGCCTGGAAGATGTGAATATCTGTGTTTTTCTTTCCACTCTTATTTACTTTTTCCAAAGTTGGGGCAAACAAAGAAATAGAGCTTTTCAGATGGGATGCCTGAATCTCATCTGGGCTGCCTGCATGGATACTTTCTCTTCTCAGGCATCTGTAAGTTCATGACGAGATGAGCAGCCTCAAGAAGAGGGAGATCCAGCAGGTTGCTTGCTTACCTTTCCAGTATAAATCTGCATGTTTTACTTTCCAGGCCAAAAAAGGAGGTCTTTGTGATTGATCCTTCAAGCAATCTGTACTACAACTGGCTGACCGTAATTGCAGCACCCGTGTTCTATAACTGGTGTATGCTAGTGTGCAGGTATGGATTTAAGTTAATAATGATTTTACATTTCAGTCTTTATGTTCCCTACGTAAATCACCTTCTTATCTCCCTGTGGTATCTTTTAGGTGACTTGCCTAGAAGATTTACAGTTCATATACCCTTGGGGATATATGATATGTGTACCACTGGGAATAGATTGTCAGTGTTTCTTTTTTTTTCCCCATTTTGTCTAAAAGCAGGTGGATGTAGCTTGAAATGAGCCATGCTCATGAGCGCTGGTGTGGCCTTTGTGTGCCACCTGCCGGCTGGTGGCTGAGCTGTGTCCTGGCCACTGCATCAGGCTCCCTGTGCACTCCCATCGCCCAGGAGAGAACAGAAGGGAGGGGTGTGGGCAGTGGCGGGGCCTCTTAAATTCATATAATGTGTCTTCTGGATGCTTGAAGGGCAGGAAGATTTAACTCAAGTATTTCTTTTCCGTGGTAGAATGTGGAAATCAGTTTGAGTCAAAGTGATGGAGGGCTGTGGAAATGGTTTCCTTACACTGTAAGGAAGATAAGGGATGTAAGATGGTAGGGATGAGGATGATGAGTAGATGAGGATGGCTTGCCACTGAGAAATAAATCTTTTATTTGGGAATTATTTTCATGGAGATGTGTATCCCATGAAATCTGATGCATTTTTAATTGTAAGGATATGCGTAATCCTGTGTAAGTACACTTCTGTGGCATATATGTATTTGAGTTTATTCCTGAACAGAGCATCTTTGAATTCTGAAAAATCGTGGTGTCTGTTTGGACATAGCTCTAGTGTGCAGATGTCTGGGCATGGAGATATGCTGCCTGTAATATTTCTGTTCCAGAAATATGCACTGACATGCTGCTAGGACACATAATGCAAGTACTCTGCTTATGCAGTTGGCCTAATTTTTTATTTTTTAATCTTTCTTTAGGGCCTGCTTTGATGAGCTACAAATGGACCATGTTACAATGTGGCTGTTCTTGGATTATGTCTCTGATATTGTCTATGTTATTGACATGTTTGTCAGATTCAGAACAGGTGAGTTTTTCTGGGATTTTACAGTGTTTTCAAATACTGCATGTATTTAAAGGATGGAAACAAAAATGCCCCTGTGGAGTCTGACCACTGTAAATCCTGTCAGAACCCAACAGTGGAGGCTTTGGGAAGATGAAGTGCCTGATCGGTTTGGATTTTTTTAAGGCTCTTCACTTGTGTGTAAATTCAGTTCTGTCACTAATAGGTGTTCCAGATGCGGAGTGAATAGCCCATGTAACAGGCTGTGTGGGGAAGGACAATAGGGCACCTGGGGCAAGAAACCAACTGCACCCACAAGTGCTGTTTTCTTAACCAAGCTGTGCAGCATCCAGGTCAGAAGTGGTTATTGAGTTGGTCAAGTGCAAGACCTGGCACCTGTCTCAGCCCTCAGTCTGTGGTCCTGTGCCTGGAACAGGTAGTGTGGCCACTCTGCTGCCAGCTGCATTTCCTTCAGCCTCTGCAAGGCCCTGGATGGGTTTCCCACTGCCTGCTGATGGGATAGAGATAACCCAGGAACCTCTGCTGAGATCCTGCCTTCCTGGAGGAGTGTGAACTCAGAGGATCTGCGAGGGCTGTGCCATGTCATGTATGAAGTGGTTCTCTTCAGCTTCCTGTCCGTTTCTGTAATCCAGGCAGGATGAGATCCTAACTTTCAAGTGGTGTCTGTTTTAACTTGGAACAAGGTCATAATACAGGCCTAAGCAATGACCTACAGTGATCCATATCACTAAGTTGCTGGAATAGTCCTTGATGCACTTTGGTGCTTGCACTTTGGTCCATGCCAGCGAGCACCCAGTGTCTGGGCACAGCTAGGAGGAGAGCAGAGGTTGGGTATTGTTCATGGTGTTGTTTTTGGAGGGGCCTGGAAGTACTTCCATGTGAATAGATGTCATGGTAGCTGGTTTCAGGATCAGAAAACATTTCCTGTCTCATTCTATTCACTGGTACAGACACAGCCTCAATATGTCCCTTGAAAGGGTCTAAAACAACCCTGGTCATTAAAAAAATGAGAGTAATTTTATATCTTTCATTTTAACATATCATCCATTTTTATCTATTTATTTATTTAAAGTCATGCTGGCAGCTTGATGTTAATTATGGCCTGTGACAAGTTGTAAACATAATTACAAGATGGGCTAAAAATGCTGTCATGTGGGAAGCACACAACTCATGGCAAGCCAAATTCTTAAACTTAGCAAGTTCAACAGGAAAGTCAGTTTCAAGTACCAGCCTAAATCACAAAACTGCTGTATTTGGGGCAGGATGGTGGGGAGGGGGGGCTTCATCTTCTTTGTGTAGTTAAAATGTCAACTGCCAACTAAATTTACCTTCTGCAGTTGTGTCTGTTACTGTAATGGGAAAGAACAGAGCAGAGATTAAGCATATCCAGGCAATGCAAGTTATAAATTTCCATGGGCTGTCCTGATAATGATTATATGGCTGTTAAAGCCTGGCTAGAATTTGAATTTGCAGGTCTGGATTGCAACTGCAGAATTTCTGCAGCCGTCTCCCGAATGCTTCAGTGCAGGTGTGTGCTGCAGTTCCAGGCACTCCAAAAAAGAAGTTGCTTCTTTTAGATAGCAAAAACTTTGTCAACTCTCTTAACAGTCCCTCCTGGCTCTACCTTTGCCTGCTGCATTTTCCTGTGAGTTTGCAAGGTCCATCTGCCCTGGAACAGAGGTCCTGGAAGTCTTTGGGGAAGAGTGTGACTTCCTGCTGTCTGAGGGCAGGGTCTGCCTTTGAACTGAGCTCTAGGTAGCCCCACTACTCTGATCATCAGTTTCTCCATGGTGCATTTCTGTCTAGCTGCAGGGCCAGTTGGACTGTATTTCACCTGTTTGGTGACTGTGCACCGTGAAACAGAAAAGATTCATGTCTCAGCAGCTGGTCATGTTTAGCATACTCCATGTTGTGATGCTTCCAAAAGATTTTAAGACTTTAGTTCCATAAGGGAACAAAAAGAGCTGAGAGATTTTCTCTCCCTTCAGGAGGAAGGTGTTTTCAAAGTTATTTTTCATCATTCTGAATCAGAAATTAATCTGTCTGGCCAGCTTTTCTCATTAGTTGTATAACTAAAGGGCATATTTGACCAGCTTTTTCAGCAGTTTTCTGGGATGCAACACATGCATGGCACAGGAACTGCTTCCATTTGTAGTTGCCATCAGTTTGCAGATCCAAATCCAGATGCATAAAAATAGATAAGGCATCTACAGATACACCAGACATTCCAGCGATATTGCTGTGCTGTGTAGGGCACAAAGAAATGCAGCTTGGTATTCCTCAGCAGATGCTTCCCTGAGAAAGCTATACATTGCTTGTAGATTGCTAAGAGATTAGTAAAATGCGATAATCCCGGATATACAGGGAATGTTTTGGTTTTTTCTCAGTGGACCTTTTTTCCTGAATGGCCCAGTGGGTTGACAGTTGGGTATCTTCACTTGCAATTGCAGCAAGTATTCTGCAATGCATGGGGTATTCCTTGCAGAATGTTTTTAATGCTCTCAGAGGTACAAAAGAGCACTGTGGCTGTACTGTCTGCAGTAAAGGTTTCTTACTGCGGTTTATATCTAATAGTAAATTTTTTTAATCTAATACTTTTTGAAGTCTTTAGAATGAAGAAATATTGATGTGCGAAAGTCCACTTAGTAGCTCTCTCACTAGAAACATAAAAAAGCATAAGCCAAGGAAAATCCTGTCAGTTTTAACATTGGACACAAGAGGAAAAACATGACTCAGGGATGGGGGTAACTGCATTTCTTTATCTCAAGGATATCTATATTGTTTGGAAAAAGTAACCAACAATCCATTATACCTACTTATTCTTGATATTTATTTAAAAATATTCCATTCCAATTTTATACACCATTGCTTAAAACTTGCTTAACTTTAGTTATTACTTATGCCAATGATTCATGAAAAATTAGACACTTGAATCTCCCTCTTTTTTTTGCAAAGATAGTTAGAAGAAAAAGATACAGCTGTCGCAGAATAGAGAGGAAAATCACAGGAAGCACTGTGGTCATAATGGAGTAATTGTTCTTAATCCTTATATATTAGCTTTGAAACTTGATTGAAATATTTAAGTATGCAATTAAATGACCTTGTAGTGTATCAACGTCTGTAGGCGTAACAGTACAAATGTTAACATTCTCAGGTCTGAAATGTAAGTCACTCACTACTGTTGATGGTATTTTTATTCCAACAAGTAAAATCTGTCTTTTTATTCTTTGAAGGCTTCCTTGAACAAGGTTTGCTAGTTAAGGATGAGAAGAAATTACGAGAACATTATACCACAACTATACAATTCAAACTGGATGTGCTGTCTCTTCTGCCAACAGACCTGGCATATTTCAAGTTCGGTTTGAACTACCCCGAGCTCCGATTTAACCGCTTGCTGAGGATCGCTCGGCTCTTTGAGTTTTTTGACCGTACTGAGACCAGGACAAATTATCCCAACATGTTCCGTATTGGCAATCTTGTGTTATACATTCTTATCATCATCCACTGGAACGCGTGTATATACTTTGCCATATCGAAGATGATCGGGTTTGGAACCGACTCCTGGGTGTATCCCAACGTGTCTGTGCCAGAGTACGCGCGCCTCTCCAGGAAGTACATTTACAGTCTGTACTGGTCGACGCTCACGCTGACAACCATCGGAGAAACGCCGCCTCCAGTGAAAGACGAGGAGTATCTCTTTGTGGTCATCGACTTCCTGGTGGGTGTGCTCATCTTTGCTACCATTGTCGGTAACGTTGGCTCCATGATTTCCAACATGAATGCTTCCAGGGCAGAGTTCCAGGCCAAAGTGGATTCCATTAAACAGTACCTGCAATTCCGAAAAGTGACTAAGGATTTGGAAGCCAGGGTTATTAAGTGGTTTGATTACCTCTGGACCAACAAGAAAACAGTGGATGAGAAGGAAGTTCTCAAAAATCTGCCTGACAAGTTGAAAGCTGAAATTGCCATCAATGTCCATTTGGACACACTGAAGAAAGTGCGTATATTCCAGGATTGTGAAGCTGGGCTTCTCATTGAGCTGGTGCTGAAACTGAAACCTACGGTCTTCAGTCCTGGTGACTACATCTGCAAAAAAGGAGATATTGGAAGAGAAATGTACATTATTAAAGAGGGAAAATTGGCTGTGGTGGCAGATGATGGCATAACCCAATTTGTAGTCCTAAGCGATGGCAGCTACTTCGGTGAAATCAGCATCCTAAACATCAAAGGTAGCAAATCTGGCAACAGGAGGACAGCCAACATTAGGAGTATTGGTTATTCTGATTTGTTCTGCTTGTCTAAGGATGATTTAATGGAAGCCCTCACAGAATATCCAGAAGCCAAAAAGGCTCTGGAAGAGAAAGGACGTCAAATTCTGATGAAAGACAATTTAATAGATGAGGAGGCAGCAAAAGCAGGAGCTGACCCAAAAGACTTGGAAGAAAAAATAGGAAAACTTGAAGTAGCTCTGGATACGCTACAGACTAGGTTTGCAAGGCTCTTAGCAGAATTCAGCTCATCTCAACAAAAGGTGAAACAGAGACTTGCCAGAGTAGAAACTCGAGTGAAAAAATATGGTAGCGGCAGCTTATCAGTTGCAGAAGGAGAAGCTGAAAAACCTGAGGAGGAGAAAAAGTAGTAATGGAGTATTTATATTTCCTCATTTATTCAAGAAGGTTGAAGCACAGAAAGCCATAAATGTATGTAAATATGTGTGTGCATACATAGACATGATTATTTTTATATGAACTCAAGAGAATGGTTTTTAGCATTTTTAACTGAAGCAGTATTGTAAATAGAACACTGTCAGCTTCTTCTTGGGGGGAGATTTGGTCTGACACTTGGGTACTTTTTTGTACTGAGAGTGGGTTTCTTACAAGTCATGCTCAGAATGTCTGTTGTGTTTGGTACCTGTAGGTCTTGAGACATTGTCTCTTCCCGCACATTGTGTGTTAAGAAGGCATTGTACTTGAAGTAGGAGGGATTCATTTTTTTCCTTTTTAAGAGCTTAAAAATATTTATAGGGTACCTTGCTCGATCATGCTACTTTAGTAGCTGATTAAATCCATGGATGGACATCTGGGTTTGTCAAAATGGTTGTTCTTTCATAGCCTGTGCAAACAGTTGGATGATAGCTAAGCAGTGTCAGCTGCCTGGCCACTGCAGTGCACCCTGCATGTGCATGTAATAGCCATGCCTCTGGATCCTCTAGTCTGGTTCTCTCACGAGCTGGGCTCTGCACAAAGGACCGTGCTGACAGAGTAGCAGTGCTCATTCATGTCCCTTCTGGCAGGGTCTGCGACAGCCTTTGCTGCTCTGCAACTGCTTCATCAGGGGAAAGAGTGGGGGATCCTCCTGTTTCTTTTTCTTAGCCCAGTTCCATCCCCACTGGTGAAACCCTCACTTGGAAAGGAGTCCCCTAAAGCTCCTTGCTGGAAGGCATCTGGGGCAATATGGCTTCACCAAACCTGGGAAGAGAGAAGAGGGCCCTGGTGTGTGCAGCTCCCATATGTCAGGTGCTGAGGGAACTCCCTGGTGTCAAGTGGGCAGTCCCCGAGGGAGGCTACTGAGAAGCCCCATGGCCTGGCAGGGCAGACTGTCCCTGCCAGCCAGCCAGCTTGCTCCCACAACAGGGCTCCTGCAAGGAAGGGAGAACAAACCCTGCGTTGCAAAGTCATTCCAGTCACTTAGGCCTGTTTTCTTCCTTTTTATTTCTTTTAATTATGCCTGCTCCATCTCCCTTTCCTGTTTACTGCCATCTTTTCCATTAGTTAGGGAGAATGCAGAAAATACTGGTTTTCGTCTTTTGCTGTACAGTATTTTTCTGTCACGCAACTTTCCCTTTCATCCTCCTGTCTGAGTAGCAGACGCTGTTCAGCATATATGGCATGGGATCCTCCAGGGGCATTAGGTATTACTGTGGGCAGTGCCCTGACTTTTAGTTGTCCTCAGCCCTGACTTACGACAGCATCTGGGATTGATGGTCTGTTGGAAAATCGGTGAGAAACCCACTGAGAAGAGGGTGGTTGAACTGGGTGGTAGTGGAATGAAAAGAGACACTTTTGCTAAACTGAGTACAACTGCTCAGAGTAAGACCTTGTCTCCAGGCAAGCAGCTGTCTCCTATTGACACTTCTGAGCCCAGTGAGCGGCACAAACCTGCCACTGATTAAGGAGTGGGGCTTTCCCAGCAACACTGGCAAAGGGACCATTGGGTAGTAATGTCCACACATGGCCCACATGTAAACTCCTGTTATTGTTACCCTAGAAGGCAACTACACTTGACATATCTTCTGTAGACTGGGTTTAACCTCTATTATCACAGTACCTACTGATTGTAAGGTGTGGTTTGGAAAGTAGCCAAGGTCTGCATGTGGCCAGTGGCACTCAAGAGTTTTGGTCTGTCAGCTGAATCTTGTCCTTACTTTCTTTCAGGGCTTGAGAGGAATAGGGAAGGTCTGCAAGGCTGGTTTTGGCAGGACTGCAGTGCCCTTGGTCCCACCCAGAGGCAGGCAGGGCTGAGGTGGAGCTGGGCTCGTTGCAGGTTACCTCTGTGAGCACAGACAGTGCCGTCTCAGGCTGCTCAACTTGCAGCTTTCACCTCGTGACAGAGGTGGGGACTGCGCTCACCTTGGCTGACATTCACTGGTGTGTGACTCAAACCCACCGTATCTGGTAGGGGTTTCATGCATATCGACATGCTCTCCATCAGTCATCATTCTCTGTAAATACTTATCTACCCAGCATAGCACAGCTGTTCCAGCCCACTAGGGATGTGTGAGTAAAACTGTTAGAAGTACTCTTTATACCAAATTTATACCTGTTTAAAAACCCTACAAACACAGGACTGCTTCTTTACCTGATGGATCAGAACAGCCTAATCTATCAGTTAAATATACGTTTGCTCTTCCCTTTCTGTGCCTCTTGATCTGGTTTTCATATGCCAGAAAAAGAGCATTTTGATGCTATTTGCTTCAGTCAGTTTGAAACATACAGCTTCTGGCATGATGAAATCACATCCTTTGACGTCTTTCATCTCTGTAAGATGTTTTTTCCTCTTCTTTAATGTGGCTACAGCATGTACATTAAAATATTTTGAGTAATGTTCAAGCAACTCTGTGTTTTCTCTTATCCATATCCCTTTAGATTTTAGTGTTTCATGACAGACTTTGATCGTGTCAGCATTACATGGCCTGGAAAACTGTTAGCTGAAACAGAGATCTGAAGTGACAGAAAACCAAGTGGGAATGATGGTCTCCCCTCACTGCAGGGCAGCTGGCACACAGCTTTGGGCCCCGGGCCCAGTTTTGACACCATCCCTGTGTTTGCAGATAGCACACAGGCACAAGAGCCCGATCATTATCCCACTGCCCCAGGAGGGCCAGGTCTCATGGGGCTCAGAGCCTGCCAGGCTCCTCATGCTGCTGCCACCTGTCTCCTGTCCTCCCCTTCCTAGCTCCAGGCACAGCAGGGACATGGCTTGTCTAGCAGATACAAGTGTGTGCAGCCTTCTGCTACTCGCACACGTCACCTACCAAAAACTGCCTGGCATAGGCTGGGCTGGGCTGGTCCTTCAACCCTGCCACAAGAGAAAGCAAGGAACAGGGCAGTGCTTGCAGAGCATTTGAATATAGACCACAAATCTAGAAAGAGGTTTAATGGCCACAGCACTCCCTTCACACGGGCCTAAGCAGGTGGCCATGGGCTGGTACTGCTGCTCCAAACTGCATGTGCTGAGTGAGACACCAGATGGGCAAAGTCTGAGATGTTTGAACATCTGCTCCATGTGCAAAACAAGAGGAAAGGTGCTTGGAGTGAGCTTTTCCAGGGAAACGGCCTCAAGCCATGGACTTGACAGCAAATGATTCCAGCCTTGCTCCTCTCTGAAGTGCTCTCAGTAGTAGCACCCCATCCTTTTACTGTCATCCCCTACAAATATTTTACTTTACAGTTTTTACAGTAGAAAACTGCCCTGGAAAATTCAATGAACTGGACTTCAGAAGCAGCAATGACAGCAAAATAGCTCATGTATTTGAACAGCTGAGGGTATGAGTGTGCTTGACAGTGCAGCTTTTTCTTCAGAAACAGCCGAGGGAAGGTACAATTGTGCTTTTAACTCTTTTCTCCAACGCATCGGCTTTACAGTTTCATTCCTGCCAGATATTTCCTAATGTACAATAAGAGGGCTCTATTTCACATTAAAAGACAAACTGCTCATTGTCCTTTCCCCCACGAAAGCGTTAGGGCTTTCTCTGGTCCGTGTGCTGCTGGTTTTGGAAGACACACTTGCGTCTGCATCAGTGCTGACACCAAGGACGAGACGTTCACAGGCCAAACCTAGGCCAGGCTCTCCAGTGAGATAACACAGGCAGACTAAAGGAGAGCTGCTCTTCACCCTCAGGATTTGTGAGATGACAGCATTTGCACTTGGTTTCAAGGTCCCCCAGCTCTTCTATTAATGTTTCCAACCTGGAACAAACAGAGAGGATCAAACCCTTGTTTACATAATTCAGCATTCGCAAAAACCCGTCGTGTATCCCTGAGAGCAAAATGAATTATGCGCTAAGTGGATCTGGCAACTGTACAAGCAGTTGAAGCGCAGGATTTCAGTTGTGGCAGCTTTCCCGAGGGAAGCCATCAATCTGGGACTCTCCTCTCCAGCCCCATTCACAGTCCAGAGCATGAGGAGAAGGCTGCCTGGGAAGTCCTTACAGGGAGGATGGGAAAGCCTTGCACCCTTCCACTCTGCCTTGGGTGGACGAGGGCAAAACCCACAAGCCTTGAGGAGCAAGCTCTGGAGCTGAAAATGTTACTTTCTGAAATTCTTTTTGTTTCTGAAATTCAGATTTTGCAATCGTTTCCAGCTCACAAGGGCTGAGGCTTGCTGCTGCCAGCAGCCCTTGCAGCTTCACTGTGGAAAATACAGTTCTGCTGTTCTGTGTTTGCAATCCCCCCCATTCCACACCCTGGGAGCGCAGGGAGGAGGACTTGCACTCTTTAAGCAGTTATTTAAGGATGAACACAAACATTAGCTTTACTCCAGAAGCAGCAGCAGTTCTCAGAGATTTCCTTCATCAGAAGCTCTGGGCTCCTGCAAGGAGACTGCAGATTGCAGTGCCAATGGCTCAGCTTCCATGGGCTGTCTTCCCAAGAGGCTGAGGAGGACACTATCCAGCTCTAACAGAGATCTGTCTTATTTGTACAGATAAATCAGAGGTACATTACTAAAACCAGGAGTGCAGAAACATGGAAGGAATTTACTAATGGCTATTATTCAATTTTTCTTTCCTTAGTAGTTGTGGTACCAACCTTTCTGTAAGAGGGATACTGAAGAACACTTAACGTGGAAAGTCAGAAAAGCACAGCTGTATTCCAGAGTGATGAGCAGCTTGATGAATAGCTATTAATATCCCCACTTTTTGTCTGCTTTAATGTGATTGCTTTAGTTTCCTGACAAGGAAAAAAACCCCAAACCATTCTGTTCTTATTTCCAACAGTTACAGCCCCCCACTGTCCTGGGAGGGGACCCACCCCATAGCAGTTACACGTGAGCAGCCCCTCCAGGTGAGGAGCATGGCAAGAACCCACAGGCACTACTTGCCCTTCCAGAGGAGACAGAGAAGCACAAAAAGTTGGGTTTTTTTTTAATAGCCTGTCTCCAGGGCTGATGAATCAAACAAACTTTGCTGTAAACATCTACTCTGTTTAGGACAACCAACTGCCAGTTCCTCACCGAAGTACAAACATTTTACTTGCAGAATAGTGCAGATAATTAATCCATCTTCCTGCAGTTGGATTCCACTGTTTTCAGATTACTTGTAGATTTAGGCTGTTTAAAGCAAGTCCTCAGGCTGCTTGTTCACAGGTAAGCCTCTCTTACAGCAGCAACTTCAGGCACTCTTTTGAAGGAAATGATCCAGAGGTGGGATTTGTAGTAGTTCTGACTATTAAAAACCCAGTGTCTCATCTCCTTGCAGTAACAGCTGCCTCTGACCACACTTCCATCAGGGTTAGGAAAAAAAGCACATCTATCAGCGCAAAGCTGCAGAGCTTTTCTAGTGAAGCACCTCATTCATGCCTTTCCAAACACATCAGTTGCCACCCCAGCTCATTTATCCTGTCAGGCACAGGCAGGCTTCTCCGTGCATGGTTCAACCCAAGCACTGACAGCACAGGGAAGGCTCATGGCTCAAGGCAGATTGACAGAGGAGCTGAGCTGCCCCAAGCAAAAACTCTTTCAGTTCAGGGCTTCAAGGCTGACAGTTTCACTGCCATAACCTGACTGCATCAGCCGTAAGAACTGGCAGCAAAAGGAGGATGAGTGCGGTGAGGAAGAAGAGGAGGAAGAAACGAGCCCTGCAGCAAGTCGGGGCAGCTGGTGGCAGTTCAAAACTACCGCCAGGAGCACGGGGGACAGAGACGTGCTACAGCTTTACTCTCAATCGGGTAGAGGGAAGGGAAAATTTCAGAGCAAACTCAGGAGGTGATGAGACCAACTGATGCTGCCATCAGCTAGCAGAAAACCCCAGAAACTGCAATCATCCTCAGGATCCAAGATTCCCAGAGGAAAGGTAAAAACCAGCAGAGTATGGCTGCTGGAGGTTCCCACCTTGCAGGTGCCAGGAAGAAACTGCTGAAAAAGCCCATTGTTACCAGCCACAGCCCTGCAGCAGTGAGGCTTGGAGGCAGCAGGCAAATCATTGCCACCAGCTGCCCCCAGTGCCACTGCTGGGCTACAGCAGGACATGCAGTGCAAGAGTGCTGGCTCCAGGCCAGCCTTTGTCCTGCAGGAGAACCCAAGAGCACAAAGAGAAAAAGGGGACTAAACTCATCCTCTGAAGATGGCAACAGAGGATGAGGGTGGTCCCAGAGAGTTCCCAGGGAATCTTTCCTAGGGCTCAAACACCAAGAAATTATCTCTCCTCCAAAATCAAAGCTAGCAGGAAAACTGCCTTTGATGATAAAACTGCTTGACCAAAATGCTGCAGGTCTGGAGCAGGATTGCTTCTGAAAAGCCTGAGGATGTTGTCTGAAACAGCACCTGGCACAGGAGCAATGCTCTCACCTAGGCTGGCTGCTGGCCATTAGAGCTAGGGGAGAAAGCAGAGCCTCGTGGCTCCAGCCCTACACCAGATCAGCCAGACAGGAACATTTTTAGAAAGGTTTAGAAATCCCTTGGGGATTTTAGTTTGGGAATGGGACTCTCCCCAGAGAAATTCAAGGGGTAAAAAACCAGTGCAACACTTATCAGGTGCTCACAAAGAAGTTTGTGTTGCAGTTCTGAAGTATCTGTATTGGTGAGGCCAAAATGTCATTTGCTTTATTTCAGGGGATTTGCAACAAAATTCATAGCATCCTTCTTGCATGGATGACAAATAAAAATCAGTGTGCATGACACAAGGGAAATTTTTTTTTTTAAAACACCCTTTCATCTAGAAAACATTCTTGTGCCAAGTTTCCCATGTTTAATTAAAGTCAGGAAACAAAACCCCTTCAATTGTAACATTGACTCACCTGATCTTAAGCCCTTGCTTCTCAAACACGGAGTGCTTGCAAAGGGGAATACTAAATCAAAGGCAGCAGCACATGATGCAGGGCAGCTCAAAATCTGGAACAGGAAAGTTCAACTAGTTTCTATTTTATAACCAGTAACTCCTGAGCACTGTTACTCACACTGCTGTCCTACACAGGTCTGGAAGCAGATACACCAGTCTTTGGTGACATTAAGAAGAAAGGCTTCATGTCAGCTTTGCATGTAACAGTTGAGTCACAAATCTTCAGGCTGCTGCAGTTTTTATCTTGACATTGGTCAGTTGAAGCTGTGAGCCAAGGCCGCAGGAGTAGCAGGATCCCTGCCCATGCAGTGGTTTGTAGTTGAGCTGTGCTGCCTGTCCTTCCAAGGGCAGAAGCCTAACTCCAGCAATTGCTGTCTGACTTTCAGAGTCAGCTCTGGTCTCAATTTTTAAGTCTCAAAACTATGTACACACATACTCAGCAAAATAATGTAGGAGTTCCTAATGCAATCTTATTATTCTAAAATAGAATAATGATTCCCACCCTCCACTTGCATCTCCAATATTGATGTCTGTTAGACATTTCACCACAGAGAAATCCCAACGCAGGATATATATTGAGCAAGACATCCATAAACAAACTTGGCAAACTTCAGTTCCTTAACAGGACAGCTCTCTTGATGTATCCTACAAATACTGCACAACACAACAACATTACACTTGTATATCTGCAATTAAAACCACCTTCCCACACACTTTGAAATTTTGTTAATGAAGAAAAATAAAAATCAACAGCTGAAGACATCTTCAGATGGAGCACTAGAGAAAAATACAATGAAAAATTCGTATGTTTTCCAAATGAATTCATCTGGGTAAGAAGTGACCTGTATAAAGACTAATGCCAGTATCAACTAATTTCCAATGCATGATACAGTATAAAACTGATTTCTTAAAATCAATTTTATTAAGTCCCTGATGGTCTTACGAATTTTGTAACAACTTTAATTAAACTTTCAAGTATGAACAAGAACTGTAGGTAACATCGCAAACCCTTGTGACTCAGGCTAAGTGTAATAAAACAGCTCTTGTTAGGAAAGGCTTGAATAGCTAAACTTAGAAGAAATCCATGCTTCACCTTGCATGCTGAAATGCTGGAGTTTTTCTGCATAATAAATAAGGCACAGCTCAAACATTCCACCCAACTGATTCATATTTCTCATAAAAAATTGAGACAACCAGGAAATTTTTAATCCTATTGTGAGATTAAAAATTTACGTGGAGGTAACTGGCTACAACAGTGTGACGGAAGCACCTTAAAGCTGATGATGGGAGGTTTGTCCTCTTCCAGAACATCAACAGCATGGAAACTTGTGTCCAAATCCCTGCTCCACAGAGCAGAAGCCCATGCAGCCCTGGGCAGCCCACACTGCAGCTACCTGGGGGCTAAGCCCACCAGGTCCATCACACCTGTGTGGTGCCATACGTGGTGGGAAAACTCCAGCTTCAGCAGTGAAGCCACTGTTGGATGAGAGGCACAGACTGACTACTGTAACACAGAGTTGCTTGGAGCCCTGGGCCCATTTCCAGCTCATTCCAGCATCAGCTTTCCTCAGAATGCAGGGTTGGAGAGGGTCCCCTTGGCTGCCACCATCCTGTCTCAGGCTGCTGCCTGCCAAATGAAGATAAGCCCAGTCAGAAGTTCACAAAACACTATTCCTTAGTTAACTGAACTGTGCTCACTCCTGACAGCTGTTCCTGAAATCTTAGAAAGATGCAAAAGCTTTCATCTTTTAAAGTGATATTCAGTTTACACAGAATGATATGCTAACATGCATCCAGAGCAAAACAAAACCATTTCTTCACTCCTAATTCAATCTGAAAAAGTGCCATATTAAGATGATGATTCTCAGTGCATTACTTATTTTCTTGCACTACTATCATTTTTGAAGCGTGTGACTGTACACAACATAGACAGAAGCCTGCCAGCTCCTTCGCACCAAGGCTGGAAACATCTGGCAGTCTATTAGTGCAGAAGGAGATGCCTGAAGAGGTATTTTTCACATGTTAAATGAGGCAGTGCTGAGATGGCCAAAATATTTTCTTGTCAACATATTGAAGACATGCTGTGGAGAGAGCACGGCTGCACTGGCGTCAGACTACTGCCTTGGAAGACCAATCTTCTGTCTCACTCAAGAGAGGTATTTCCATGACATGTAAGTACACTTAAGTCTCCAAGATAAGTCTTGTAGACCTAAACTTTGCTAGACACTGTGAAAGACATTTCAGGTGTGCCTGGAGCCCAGAAAAAAACCCAAACCAAAGCCAACTTAAAAAGGCATTTTCCCTTTCAAATAACAGAAGGGTGGCTGGAATTTCTAGAGGACAGGAATGCAGCCTGCAGCTAGAAGACTTCAAGGTTTATTTTAAACCTTATCAACTGGTGCTGCCGAACAACTAGTGCATTTATACCGGCACTAAGGAGATAAGGTGATCTTATCACCTTATCACCAATACAATGGTATTTGGAGGGGGGGGGAGCAGTATATATTTACATGAGAAATCAGTCAAATATGAAGCATTTATATCTTACCTGAAAATGACTCCTTGCAAAACAATTTATGCTTTTGAAGGCCAATGCAATTATGTATTATTTTAATCTTAATGCTAAAGGAAAACAGAAAGAGCATATTTACAACGTCAACAGTTCAGTAAAAGAACTCTGTATTGCTATCCAGTTATGCTGTCTGCACAGCCTTTAGATCTACATAAAAAACCCCAACATGAATCACATACACCTGTCAGCTGCGTGTAACCACAAACCACAGCTACATGAGGATAAGAATAGTTACAGGGATTCAGCTTAACAGCACTAGACTGTGGACACAGTACATACCACACAGCAGTATCACGATGTGTTCACGCTCATAGCAAAGCACATCAAGGCACTCGGCAAGTCTTGTTCTCACCACCTACAGGAAAAGTTGCTCCAAACCTGAAGGGCTCGGCAAGCACTGTTGTCAACCACCCTACACTGGAGCGTAGGGAATCTCGTGTTTTCCTCTTCAGGGACACACAAAAAGGTGGACATAAACGAGGGTAGGCCCTAAGGGCCACCTCTGAGATCAAAGGCCAGAAGATAGCACCTCTCCCTCCCCAGTGAGTTTCAGTCCCGTATGTCCAGGCCTTCTGGCATAGGCTTGAATTTGAGAGGGGAATATTGCTGGACCCCACATCACTACAGTTCACTTCTGCAGAGTTTTCTGTACCTGCAAACCTCAAATTATGCAGTACTACAACAATTTCTAATCAAACAATTTAATATCTACTTTATCAAAGTAAGAAAGTAACTTGTTTTCTTTTTCACTGAACCACGGTGAAAAAAGGTCATTGTTTTATTCAGCATCATAATTACATAACAGTTGTCTGTTTCTATTACTAGAAAGAATTTATTAAAATAGTCCTGAAAGACATCTTTTCTTTTTCCAATGATTTCAAAACTAAGCCTTTTAATGCCAATTCCACACAGTCACGGTTTTGATCGGTAGTAGCCAGTTATAGCAAGTGTCAAGGCACAAGCTCAGCTCTGCACACCCGCTGCAGCTTGTATTGGAAAAGAGATATGCCAGTTACATCTGAACTTACAAATGCATAATCCCTTCATCGTATATTGCAACAGGAGAAATTAACATTAAACACAGACTACGAAAGGTAAAGGATTTATTTCTGATATGATTTGTAGAGTTAAATTAAAAACCTACTGAATACTTTATGTAGTAGATGAACATAACCTTAGTACTTACTTTCTAAAAGTTTATTTAATGGTTGGAAGTGTACAACATGAAGTAGGCCTCACGTTTAATATTGTTCAATTTTGCTTATTGTTAGATGAGATTAAAATACAGTAGCCATCCCTTTAGTTATGGTGCAACACTGATCATGTGCCTTGATAGGTAGGAAAAATGACTCATTAAATAAATGATGATGACATAACATGTAGGGAAGACTTTGGATTGTCTATTTAAAATGTCAACATAATAGGCAGTTAAGAATAAAACTTCATTTTAAGTGCACTTCCACATGCTTTGTTTATAATATAGCAAAAACTTCCTATCTTTTTTTCCAGACACTTCACTCCCTACTCTAAAGCTGTTCAGTTGAAAATGCACTTTCCCCAGTAAACTTTTTTTAAAAAAGTAACTAAAATTTCTACCCTTTCATATGCTAAGAAATGTTTCCTAATTAAAAACACAGTTTATTACAAGACATGTGAAGACAACATATAGTGAAATGAATTTTAATTGTTGTGCTGTGACTAAAGTAAAGTTCTCAAGGCTGCAATTTAACATTCCAAGTTCTCCCTTCCATCTTTATTGATTCTTAAGATTTTGCACAGAAACTCTTTGGGGGCTAGAACAGCAGTAATTGCATCACACTGTTTTTCAAGACTTCAAGTTTCAAAAGCAAACTCTTCAAAAAGTACAGTTCTTGATTTGATTAGATACAGGGACAAAAATATAGCACATACTTGAAGGTTACATGGTCTACAAATGATGGCAATATTTTCCTTGGGAGAGTACAGTTTGTTTTCTTGTAAATACTCGAAAAGGCTCAACTTCAAGCAGTAATAAACACAAGCAAAAGTGATTTAACCCTTAAAATAAATATTCAGGAAAACCTCTCTGTACATACAAGTGAAAGAATATGTAACACTTTCACGCTAAAAGAAAAAATAAAGATTTTGTTCATATAAGCAGCTGAAATCTGCTGTTCCAGCCCAATGTCCCCAGTAAAGAAGGGAGGCACAAACACAGGTGACTACTGTAGCTCACTATCTTATGGCCTTTTTGGACAGGGACATCATCACCATCATTTTTTAATCCCTTTTGTTATACTTATTACAGCATGCCAAATCCTTTGGCATATGTGATGGCCTTCAATAATCTTTCCTTAAGCTTTTCTTTGCTTGAGTACTCCGGAAGCAAAAGTACATTAAAGCATGTGTGAGATGTAGGTAACCTGTGGGACAGAACAAAAACAAACAAGGAAAGAATTCAGATCTCGGAACATGCAAAAGAAATACATCTCTATTTTACAAGTCCAAAAATAATGAATTTGAAGAAAATATACTTTTCTTAGAGATTCAACTTTCAGACATAACCAGGTTAAGAACTCAAAAGCACAGAATTCATTTCCATTTATAAAAAACCAAGCAAAATGTAGATTTTTTTTTTTTTACCTCTCTGTATCTGGGCCATTTTTGGCTATGATCATCTTTAACTTTCCAAGTCCTCCCACAGGGGCTCTGTCTGTGCCTGTTGTAAACTGTAAGAATAGTCTTTTCTGTTCATCCGTAAATGAATGGACTATTTCCCAGAATTCCCTATCAAGGAAGAAATCAAAAAGTAAGTAAACCATTAACTTTCTTTGGTATAAATGAGACTTTCAAAAGTAATTGAGCTTTGAAGGTGGAGTAATTCTAATCAGTCCCAACATCAAGTTTACCGGTTACATTCATAAACCAAAACTCTCAGAATGTATTTACCAATCAATGAAGTTCAGAAAGAGAAATCAGAAATATTATCAAACACTGCAGTTTAACTGTCTTTACATGTTTATTTGGCTGATAATTGTTCTGCAGATATTCTATTATTCCTATTTCCTAAAGAATTATACTGATTCAACAATGCTTATACTATCTCCTTTTTTCTAATGACAATACTTGAGAAAAGTGAAATTACACAGAAGAAATATGCATCTCCAGTACTACAAAAATAGCAAATCTTACAATATTAAATTCATTATGAAGAAACAAGCAGATAAAGTGCTTTTAATCTTTACAAAATTAGAAAAAATTACCTAATAATAAGAGAGTCTCTTGTATAGCCACCATCATATTCCGTAGTTTCTTCCAGTGCTTGAAAATCTAAATTCTGTAAGAAGATGATATTTTTAAAGATGACCACTAATTATATACTTAGGATCAAAAAAAAGCTCCACTCTCTAGTGTACATTCAGAATTCTTACCCTACTTCCACAAATAAGTAATTCAATTTCCTCTGGTCTAAATAAATATTTCAAAGGAGATTCATTGGTCACCATGTGGAATCCTCTCCGAAAGGCCTTGAACTGCTTTTCTACCGATTTATTGAGTATATAGTCAGCATACAGATTGACAAATTCCTGCAAGGAAATAAACCCCAAAAAACTTTAGTGGTTCAAACACATGCCACTTGAAGTACTTCTCAAAAATACAAGACCCCAAAATATACATAATTCTGAAATTCTACACAGATTATCTGGGCTCAGCTTCTATTCAGCAACACAAAAGAACAAGTCTCAAATAATGCTCAGACAGGTCAAACATCCCACCCAGAAGCTATGTATCCACATATCAATGCTTTCTTTAAGAGAAGCATTTTCTCTTCACAACCACTGTGCGCTACAGCAATTTTAAAACCCTTTTAAACTTAAAAATTTTAAGTGAGACCAAACCTTTATAGGGTTCTACATAATTCTACAGTATATCCAAGAACTACATATTCAATTTAAAAAGCTGAGTGTACCTTTCTGTTTTCATTTGTAATAGGAATTTTATCACCATTTTCCTTTAAATCATGCATCATTGGGTTGCCAAAGAGATCCGTGTGAGATATTTGAAACGTTATCATCATATCATCTTCCACACTTCCTTCATACTCTAGTAAGTCTCTCAAACTCTGGTAGAGAACCTAATGGAATAAGAAATACATGTCTGTCAAAAATAAGTTTAGATAGATTTCACTAAGTAATACAAGACCACATGAAACCACCTACTTTGAAAAAGGGTTGTTATATTCTATATATAAGTCACCTAAAAAATCTCCCATAGCAGTCCAAACAACAGTTTATTAAGCTCAGTATTTGTAAAGAGAAACAATAGAACATATCAAGATTAAAAAGAAACATGGCAATCAGTGATAACTCCCTTAAAAGAGACTTTTAGTACCCACCAATCTTCCTAAATGCAATTGTCAAACCTGCAATTTAAGAGCCTTCAATAACCTCTTCTTAAGTGTTTTGAATCTGTCTTTACTTTAGGCACACAGAATATGTTACACTAGTACGGAGAACATTAATGAGTTAAAAATCAAAGGAACCCCTGTCTTTTACATCAGATAAAATTCAGACAGCAGGCTTTTATATTCTACGTCTTATTTAAAACCCAAACCAACAAGGAAGTAATCCTGAAGCAATGCAGATGGGGCAATCTTTAACGTAAGAAGACATTTATGAAGAAAAAAAAAACAAACTAAGAAAGAATAAGAAAAAAAGAAAAAGAAATCACAAGTTAGGTCAGAATTTACCAAGTGGAATCTGAAATTACCTATAAGAGTTTGCTCTATTCAAAGAAGCAACCAGCCTTCCTCCCTGCTATACCTTGGGAAAAGCCCAAGACTCTCTTGGAAACCAAATATTATGCAGAAAAGGAACAATTATTTGGCTGAGATAGAAGTGTAGGGGCTAAAGAATGCAAAGTGGAGGTAAAAGCAACAACTGTGTGCAACTGTATTTTCATAGTGAAGTAAAGAAGTAGATTTCCCCTCAGTGTTTTAATTGAAACATGAAAGTTTACATGTAAGCTTCAACCTCTCACTATCTATGTCTTTCTGATTCTTCCACAGGACCTTTAAAATGGACCTTGCGCTGACAATCACTGGACTTGGAACTACTTGTGCTGAGGGCTGGTGAACATCCTATTCTCCATGCTCTACAGCATTATAAAAAGCATTGGGAGGCTTGACTACTGTGAATTTCATTTTGGGTTTGAGAAGTTCTGAATTGCTTAAGTCATATGAGAATGCCTGACTGCCTTGTTCCACAGAAATACATCCACTTTTTTTTGTCACAAAAAGTTTTGAGTATGTAATAAAAGTTTGAGGAAACTCAGGGCACTGTTTCTCAACATCATTACCAAGAGAGACTAGTCGAATCTGTCATGCTGTTGTATGCTGCTGTCAAAAGCAGACCAGATAATGTATTTTTTGATTACATAGACCACATTTCCAAAAATGAAAGGCCAGTTCCTTTTAGACAGTTTTATTTTACTCTTCTTTTTTGAATAGACGAAGATTTTGCATAACTGCTTATAAAAGGGTTCCAGTGTCTGAAACAAAATGAAGCTTGCTAACAACTCCTACTAGCAACGTGAGGGGAAGCCATTGGTGATCTCTGATTGCAGGTGGAGCAGGGCCAAGACATCTTGCACACACACTTGTGTGCTCTATCCACTAAAGCACATGTACAGCTCAGTGCTTGTGTACAGCCACTGGCTGGGAATGAGTGTGGGAAGACAGACACTGATCACTGCTCTGATAGGGATATTCATGAACTGCAGGGATATTCATGAACTGCCTCATCTGTCTTGCTTTAGACAAAAAAACAGTCAGAACATCACACCTTTGCATGTTTACTGTTACTTTCACTTTTTTTTTGGTAGAAATTTACTCCTACAAATAGCTAAAACCAGCCTAATTTTGGAAGTCTCTTTGGGAAGAGACATACTTGTTTATGATTAATAATGCTTGGCAATATTTAGTAATTTATGCAGTAAAAAATAAAGTTTTATTGACACTGAGCCCTATTCATTGACTTTACAATTCTGCCTCCTGTAAACCAAATGTAGCAAGAGGTTTTACTGCTTATGAATTTATTTTAACAAATCCAGACTCTTCACAGAAGTCACTGGTTATTTCACTTTCACTTCTGACAGTGACCTTATGTTTAATTTAAATACAGACTAAATTACGGCATGGGAAATGCACTAATAAACTCAAAGAACACAATGAACTTACAGGATGAGAGTCTGCCAGATCACGGAAAGTTCCTTTTTTGCCCATTAGCTTCCTGTAGACAACCATGGGAAAATGTACATCCAGTATACAGTTGTTGTAAATAGCCAGTCCCAGTACTATGCCAATCAGGGTAAACTGACCCTCAGTTTCAAAAGAGGACGGATTAAACCAAAACAGTTTTGTAGACTCATCATATGTGAACATCCCTGTTAAAAAAACCAAAAAGTTGAATGATTATGGCTACCGCTCATTAAAGTGGCACATAAAACATACCATTATAAACCCACTTGCACGAGCCTTGAAAATGTATTTAACTTAACATTAATTGAATGGCAAAGAGAAACTACTTACCTTAGGGTGACTGGAGCTGCTCAAAACACTGTTACTCACACCACCACTAAAAGTGTGCAAGAGAACCACAATACAACATCCTGCAACACTCACTGAAGTTGCACGTACACAACTTTCATCCCCTCCATCACTGAGGAACCAACAGCACATTGTCAACAGCGATTGTGACTTTGATAAATACAGCAGTGGAAGAAAAGAACACAGTCAAAAACATGTGGATGAAACAATCCTGAAGGACTCTAACTGCAAAAAGGTGACAGCCTTTCCTCAAAGGCCAGTACCAGCAAAGGAACAGGACTAGATGCAGCCCGACTACAGAATTAGAAGCTATGATGATGGAGCAGGGACGGACCATCACACATGACTGCAGAGGTAGATGCCCAACAGATTTGTTTGCTTGTTTTAAGGACCACTATTACTGCAGCTATTACAAACATCTCAACTTGAGGGGAAAATGGACCATGGCTTCACAGAAGGGGTTGCAATTTTAACAGCTTGTCACTATCTAAAGGGGGTGGTTTTGCTTCTCTCATTCAATTCATTATTTCAGGCGACCGTTTTCCTGCCCAGCTCACAAGCTGAGCACTGAAGACTTCAACAAACAACTGAATTGGCACGTGCCAGAAGCAGAAGGGAGAAAATGTGCAGACTAGAGACAGACTAAGTCCCTTAGCCTTTTGGCCATAGCCAAACACGAGGTAGATCTTGTTTATGAAACTGGAGTTTGTGTACACACTATAAATTATTTAAACTGAAACCACAATAAAATCCATTGCTTACCTGACTAGATACTGAAGCAAGATAAACGAAAACCCCCACAGACTTCAGGTGAGAGAGAGACCAGCCTGGACAGGTATAGTCCCAGTCACCTGTTGCTTGTACACCTAAGTCTCATGACTGTCAGGCAGAACCTAAGAAAAAAATGCCTCAGGCTCCTTACTCCCAACACACTAGAAGTCAGATCCAAGTGGTCAAGAATATCAACTACATCTGCCACAAGGATTTATCTTGTCAGCTCTTAAAAATATGCTTGTTTACAACCTATGCAGATGCACAAACTGATTACAAAGCCACATGAACAGAGCCAAAAAATTACTCTGAATACCAAAACGATCATCTTCAATCAAGAGATAAAGACTGTTTTCTCATTCCAGGTTAGGAAATGAACTGCAAGCTCATTCAGAGATTCTGGCTATTCCCCAGAATAGATTATGTATCTCAGTAAGTGACTAGGGCTGGGTCAGCCATTAGGGGAGCACACAAATAACAGACCAACCCATCAGATAAGGCAACTGGAAAGCAGAAATGGATGAGCAACTCAGGCACATATAAGAGAAACATTACACAGAATCCTTTATGCCATTTTCTGAACTAACTTCTGGATTACTAGTACATACAAGCAATGACTTGTACTTTCTGGAATATGATGGAAAAGTGAAACTGTTACACAAACAACTCCAGCAAATGTCTAATAATGAAGGATTAACAGTTTACCCAGATTCACATCTGGAAACACTTTAAGGTGAAATACAGTATTTTACACCCTTACCAAAATTAAGACTACAGTACATTAAAATCATAATGAAACACCAGAAGAAACTGGAATCTGCAAGAAGGGGTAAACAATTGCATAGTGTTGCCAAATATATTATATGAACGTATCACTTCTTCCCCTTTACCATGGTGATTGTTGGTCATAAATCCAGTATTTTTTCTGAGTCATTGCCTCCTTTGAGTAAAACTTTAGGGTAGTTCAATATGGAAATACTCAAAAAGTCAAAGAAACTATAATAACGATATACATCTCTCCGAATATACCTATTAGAGGACAGACATTTTAAGTTCCATTTAAAGGATCTCCTTCGTTTCCTCAGGTAAAGAAAGCATTTATAAATCAGCTAAAGTCACACTTGGTATATCTGGTGCATACATAAACTGCTATACTGTAATGCATATATATACATACATACATATATATACTGAATGCAAGCTACATTTTCTGCTTTTACAAATTTATGCCAAAAGCCAATAAAAAGCTTTTCTTCCCCCGAAGTTACTATGAATACAAAATGTGTACATACTTTTTTCACTTTTAATACAGAAGTAAAATTTAAAACACGCATGCACATCTAATCTATTACCTATCTTTAAACACAGCAAGTATATACACAGTGCTTGGATCTTAGCTTGAGCAGACTTTAGCATTACTAAAAAAAAAGAGTATTTCAATACATCCACACAACTTCTGTACAGATAAACTCAAGTTGAAAATACATTTATTTTGCATTGAAAATACAATTTCATCAGTCAAAGTACTAAGATTTCTTTATTTTGCCATACTTCAAAGTAAGCTAATTCAGATTCCAAATCTCTTCAAGCTAATAGCATTTTTCAGTGTAAGAGTCGTTTATGGTTACGGTTCTATACCACATGTTATAAGAACTTGCTTGCATATGGTGAAGGGCAAGTGTCAAGGTTTAGATTTTTGTTACTGATTCTAGGTACTGATGCCTCCTCTCTTACATGGCCAAAATAGATTTCTATTTATTTTCATAAATTTTCTAAGCTACAAACCAAGAACAGCAGCTTTCTTTTTAAAACAGTCCAGTGAAACCCAATTAACAGCCATGAGCTGTTAGGCTTCTTTAATGGAAGCCATTACAGGAAGTAGAATGTAACATTGTATTTCACAAAAAATATAAAATTACATAGGAACCTGGCAGGTGTCATTTCTATTCTGCCATGAAATATTTTTATAATTTTATAACATGTTCACCTTTTCAGAGTAGCAGAGAAGCCGCATACTAGAAGAAGCATGTCCTTGCATAAACGATTGGTGCAGGGAGCAAGGGAAAAAAAGAGTATGATGGAAATATGACTGCTGAAATACAAATGTAAAGTTTTGGCTCTAATATATCAAATTATTCTTGGTTCTTTTAACTATAATCAAATTTGACAGTACTGTCACACTTTCAATCTGTAGAACTGAGACTATCAGATTTATTAAGCTGGAGGAAGGGAAGGAAATAAAACCTCACCATAGTCCTACTCTTGCTTTATTGCAGAAGCTCTTCCTCTTTGGTTTGATTACTTATTGTAGAAAGTAATCATAAAGCATAGAGAGGAGAACGGTGAGAGAACAAACAAAGAAACCCTGCAAAAAACCCCTGCACTATTGATTTGTATCCAAACAAGCAATGACAGTTCTAACTAACTATACAGTTATTCCTTCCATCATTCCTCCTTTAGGAGGATGACTGGTGATGACATGTGAGCCTCAATGTTTGTCAAATACTTTCCTGATCATCAATGAATCTGGAGAGCTTCGGAGAGAAGCAGCGGTGGATATAGAAAGGCAATGCATAAACACAGTTTGGAAGATCATCCAGGCCAACTTTTGTGAGAAAAATCTGTTAGATTAGTAAATTATTAGAACACATACCAATATCTGGATTGAAGATTTCTTCCACAACCAGTTGAAAAAATTCTTTGGAAACACCTCCTTCATCTACCCCTTGCTCTCCTTCAAATTCAACATACAATTGCTTCTTCAAGTCTGCAGGATTTTCCATGGCAATCATCTCTAGCTATTGAGTGAAGAGACAGAAATATTTCATTAGTAAATCTGTTTACTATAAGAGTTTAGTGTCAAACAATGAAACCAATGAAATTAAGAAGAAAGCAAGCACAAATCACAACAGAAAAGTAAGAGAAATCAATAGTAATGCTAAATCACTCTAAGCATGTTTTAGAATCTGGGGATTAACACAGCAAGAAACTTAGCACGGAACTGATCTGTTAGCCCATTAAAGCTCACAGGCTGTTAGCTCTCTCTATTTCTATTCTTTTAAGCACTTATTTTAGAAGTTATCATTGTGTTGCACACAATTCATAGAAAAAGGAAGAAAAGATGTGTTACTGGGATAATTAAATTCATCTGACAATGAAGATAGTCTGCAACATGATCTACATGTTTGACAATAAATGGCTCTGTGAAAGGATTACACAGATATGTTTTCAGAGTAGAAGTCAGAAAACAAGCCTTTGATGAATAGTTGCATCTCTCAAACAAAGAGCTGGGGAAAAACCCCTAAAAATAAAAAAGACACTAATATTACAGTCAAATCAACCCCCTCTCATTGACCTTAATGAGGAAGTATTGACAGGAATAAGGGAGTGTCTTTACAAACAAACTGCTGTTAAGATAAGGCCGATACTGAGAGATAGAAGAAACAATGGGAAGGATTTCCATAGGAATCGCACTGACTGACTCTCCCAAGACTGTGGTAATAAACTACAGGAATAGAGAGATAAGAAAAAGAAGAAAAGGTTGGTGTCTATTGAGGGTGTCGACTTTAGGGGAGATGTATAGTACAGGTGTCTGCATTTAGCAGAAATGTGTATTACTTATGTCTGCGTTAGGCGTTCCGGGAAGCCTGTACCTCTCGAGTACCTCAGCCAACGGGGAAAGAGAGAGGGAACCTGCAGCTCGGAAAGCAGGATAAGAAGCAATCTGAGAGACCCCATGGGAAATGCCCATGACCTCTCCCTTTATTCATGAAAAAAGTTACAGGACTCCTCTATCTCCTTTTTTGGACATAAAGCTCTGGCATTTGTGGATTAATTTTTCCTGACAGTATCAAAGACCTCTTGCTCTTATTTCTTTAGTGCCTTTAAAGAGATCTACTGCACTGCTGCTATGAAAGTGAAAATTCAGTTAAGGCCAAATAGAAAGTATGACATTTTACAAGAAAGGATTTCAAGTCCATATAAAGGCCATTAAAGGATACAGAATCACAAAATAGTTTGGGTTGGAAGGGACCTGGAAAGATCATCTAGTTCCAACCCTTTTGCCATGGACTGGGACACATTCCAGTAAACCAGCTTGCTCAAAGCCCCATCTAGCATTGCCTTAAACAGTTCCAGGGATGCGACATTCACAGCTTTCCTGGGCAACCTGTTCCAGTGCCTCACCACCTTCACAGTAAAGAATTCCTTCTGAATATCTGATCTAAACCTATCCTCTTTTTGATTCATGTCATTTCCCCTTGTCCCATCACTACAGGCCCTTGTAAAAATATCTTCTCCAATTCTCACAGGTCTCTTTAGGTGCTGGAAAGTGCTATAAGGTCTCCCTGAAGCCTTCTCTTTGCCGGCTGAACAATCCCAACACTCCCAGCCTGTCTTTATGGGAGAGGAGCTCCGCCCCTCTGATCACTTTTGCACCCCTCCTCTGCACTCAACCCAACAGGTCCACATCCTTGTTACGCTGGGGATCCAGAGCTGGATGCAGCAGTCCAGGTGGGATCTCACGAGTGGAACAGAAGGGGATAGTCCCCTCCCTTGACCTGCTGGCCATCCTGCTTTTGATGCAGCCCAGGGTATGGTTGGATTTCCAGTCTGTGAGTGCACATTGCCAACAATGGGAAACAAACACAACAAAATGTATCCTTTTTACAACAAAAATGTATCCTTTTCAGTAAACTGAAAGTTAAGCAAGAGTATTTTTCTAGCTGATAAGAAATATGCAGCTTAAAAGCATAAACACACTGGTTAAACTTCTGCATCACAATTACACTAAACATACCTATGTGGCAAAGAATACTCAACAGCAGTAAATTAAGGCATAGATGGACCTGTACACTCCTCTACCAACACCATATTATTGGTGAGATTTGCCTCTGATTCGGGCTACTGCAAATTGTACTTACCAGCAGGTGTCCTTGACACGCTAAACCTTACTTTTTATTTCACTACCCTACCTTATCCACACAAGTCAACACTCTTTACAGCCCAGAATTTTACTACAGAAGTGTAAAGTAAAACAGGAACAGAGCAGAGAAGATAAAGGCAGCAGTAATGACACCATCAACACATAAAATCACACCACCAGCAATACACATTTTCTCCTGCTAACTGCCAAGTCAGCCAGCCATGATCCAAGCAGCACAGCAGTGGAGGATGGGTGACAAGGTGGTTATCTAATGGTTTTGCAGACTTTGAAGCACCCCATACCAAAGGAGCATGTAGAGAAAAAATTGCACTACCTGGTATTGAAAACTAGACTCAAAAAGAGCGGGAGTGTAACTTCACAGCATATAAATCTCAGTTAAAAAACCATGAAGGCAAGCCATGAGGACACCAATAATGAGACCAAGTGAGATTAAGTTTTTCAGAAAATCCTGTAGGTTAGGTGATCGAAATACAGACTAGCTATACAATACCTAAGATATTTGTATAAAAAAAATATTTTCCTACAATAATGGTGCGTAAGCCATGTTCCAAGTACAACTTACAACTTTTTAAAAACAGAGAACTAGCATTTATTTTAAAACCATAAATACAGGTTAAATGTTCAAACTGGACAGACAGAAATTCTCCTACATGGATCCCTTCCATTTATAACTGACAGCAATAAAGCTGTGGGTTTTTTCTCCCCAGTCATGATTTTGTTGGCTTGTAGTCTTTACCACCAGTAATTTGCTACATTGCATGTTTTATGGATTTTGATAAGTTCTGAGGAAGCAAGTGTTGCCTCTGCATTTCTTTTGGGACAGTAACCCTTAGTAATAGTGTGAAGATTCTCTTGTGTCATGGAAATGCACTGAAGAAAGTGCTCATATTTATACATACAGAGCAATTAAAGAAATTTAAAAATTATTTTTTTGGCTGAGAAAAACAGCACTAAAAAAAGAGGAAGGAAACAGACTTAGCTGAGCAATGCTGGCTAGGCAGATTAGAACAGTGAACTGGATGTCTGTAAGGGAGTCAGTCAGATAAAGGATTACCCAAAAGCCAGTATTTTGAGCAAAGCCTGATGCTCCTTGAAGCAGATTCTGTAAGAAGGAAAATGCTGCTAAGCTGCTCAACTGAAAGTTGTGGGTTTAGCTGCTCCTCTGAATATCTGTGTCAACACTGATGCTTCACAATAAAAACTGAACGCAGTGGGAAACACCATCAGACATGACAGTAAGGAGGCACTGGATTTTAGCAGAACTGCAGCAGTGTTTCTATAGCAGGGAAGAACAAACTTCACTTACAGTTGTTTGGTTCTTGGGGCTTTTTGGGCCTTTGTTTGTTTTCAATAATCACAGCTACTTCAATCTTGTCAACACAGATAATGCTGGATAAACACAATCCAGCTGTGTGAATTACCAAAGTTTTAGAAGTTATGTTTTCTGTCATGATGATTTGACTGGCCAAGTAATTGAAATATTGATTATGTTTTCCAGGGACTTCCTAAAAAGCAGGTGTGTAGCATGTCTAAAGCAGCAGCAGTATGTACGAATTGAAAAGCTGAAAGCTGAGAGATAATGTCATAAAGAATATCTGTATTTTGTTTACTGAAACACAGCACTGTACCACAAGTTAAGAGACTGGGTGATTTTACTTTGTTTACAGAGGAACACTGCTTTTCTGAAAGACAGGAATGTTCACTGAAGCACAGAAATATGACAACATTTAAAAGCTTAATTTAATACCAGAGTTCAGCGACTTGCTAAAAACTGATAGCACGGGAACTAATTCCTGTTCAGTTAAAAAACATCACAAACCATCTCAAGTTCTAGCCATGTAATGTAAAAGTTCTCTTTAAGGCAGAGGCAGGAATACTTTCCAGATAGCAAAAATGGCAGAATACAGCTAATTAAAGCTTGAAAGTACCAGTGATACATCATGATGTAAGTTGGTCAACACATTTTTCTAAAAAACGGCATGGAAAGTAATAGTTAGAGCGAGAAAGCAGCCTTTTTGCCAGCTGTACTTTACAGTACATGCATTCGGAGCTTGCACGCATCAACAGTCACATATTCTGCACCCAACCAAGGCACACCAGTGCTGACATTTTCACCTGGATGCACAAACTTTGACTTGGTCTAAAAGAACATCAAAGCTCCTGGAGTACTTTGCTGCTAATATAGGAGACAATCTGCCTACCGGGTTCAGGTGTCCCATAAGAGTTTTCTCATCAATACACTCAGCAGAGTCATTTACAAGCAGGCAAGGGTTGCTGCCCACGAGCTGTCTACATTCCATGTGAAATTTGTCAAGTGAGTTTCTAATTTGAAAGCAAGTACAAGCCAGATTCTGCTGAAGGAATCTACCATGTTTTCACTTGCAGAAGTTGTGTGTCGTAACTCACACCCTTTAAATTGCTGCTACCTGACAAGAAAGCCACATATAACCTGGGCTACAGGGGTGGGGGAAGAGTAAACTCAGAAGAAGGGGATGAAAGAAATAGCTCTCAGGGAAATAAATGGTAGAAGAGGGGATTTAAGGATGTATTTCCTTTCATTGCTAACACACTCACACAACATGACTAAGCAGTACAGCTAACCTGCTAGGCAGAAAAAAACATGTTAACTGCTTTCAGGAACTGCAAATGGAGCTACCAACTCATAAGGGCTCCTTAAAAAAAATGGGGACCAAAGTATTAAAAATTCCAACATTCCACCCTTGTCCCCAGGTGACTTTTCAGACTAACATACATACATACAAATAACTATACAATAAGTACACAATACAAAGAAAGATGTTTCATGAAATAATTTCCAATAAAAAAGGCAAAATAAGTTTCTGAGGCAAGTTTCATACATGAAAAAAACTGAACAATGAATTTGTAAATAAAATTTTTCTTCACATGTATGAGTTTCAGGGAACTAAGATTCTCTTAACAAACAACATTAAACAAGATATTGCTTTAAAAATATTTTAAAAGTATTGCTTCAAATTCTTACTAAAAGGAAAAAAGCCCTACAGCAATAACAGTAAAAAAAAAAAACCACACTTACCGTATCTGCTTCAGTGAAATCCAAAAAGTGAGAAGATATACATACTGAATTATAAAAGCCAAAATATTATGTATTGATAGGAGAAAAACAGCTTAGTAATGACTTAATTAACTCAACTAATTAGCAGGAGAAAGCCAGTACTTAGTGTGTTTGCAAGAAATTGCGACGGCTGATCAATATATTTGTTTGAAAAATATTCAACATCAGTAAGGAAAATATGAGTAAAACCATCTCAACCTCATTTTAGCCAATATTCTTGAAAATGCTTTTATCAGGAAGTTATCAGTTATTCCATATATACTCAAAAAAATCTTCACTGACTGTTCTGTAAAGACACAGATCTAGTAACATAAATAGAACTTACTTAAAATTCAAACATGTCTGTAAATATTGAAACCCCTGAAGTTAAAAAATATGAAATTCGAAGGTAAATATGTTGGTACTCATAATTAATTACCTGCAATTTATGCATGTTTAGAAATATTTTGTCACTGAACAGATCTAAAACCATGCTTTCACTACTGATGATTATTATCTTGAAAAGATCTTTCTGGTAGTTTTCAGTGAAACCTTTCCTAAGTTCAATACTGTACACCCAAAACCGCAGCCATCCCCAATGCAAACTAATCCAATGCAGCTTTCACTTGGATGGTGAAGCTTACTGTGCCCATCTTAGATTCCCATCAGAGCACCCTGCTTTAAGGCTGAGGACGTAAGACTGAAGAGCTTCCTCCAGACCTATTTCAGACCAATTAGGAAGTCATTGTGGAAATTACTAAAATTACTTCTCAACCAGTTACAAAAAGTACCAGTAATAACAGCATGCAATTCTTGAACAGATCAGGAACTTGCTGAAGAAACTGCGAGATGACTGTGTGGAACAGTATCTCCCCTGGAACAGCTTCCCAGCTACCAGCATACTTGCACCTTAGGGACTTCCCGAGGTCTGTGCGCGGCTCGCATCAAAATGCCTGTCATTGCCATTAGCTTTTGATGGATCTTTCTTTCATGAAAAGTTACAAGTAGAGTTACAAATCCTGGGCAAAGACATCCACCATTTTAAAGTACACAGCGTGGGAAAAAATACATGTAATTTTGCTTTCATTCAGCCTGCTTCCTTATAATAAAACTAGGTGCTACCAGTAGAGAACACCACTATTTCTCATTCAGTGTCTCCATCCAGCTTTTATGTCCTCTCCATCATCTTTTTTACTCTTAAGGGAACTTTACAATTTCTTTGAGGAGACTTTGAACTCTCCAAATATATTTCTATTGCATCCTTTCTGATATTAAAACGAGAAGAAACAAATGAAAGAGACATAGGCACACTACAGTCAACAGTGACATCACATTGTTCCATACACTAACACTTCCCTGGGGAATAGTTAAAATACATTCCTTGAGCATTGATACTTTGTATCATCAGTTAAAACATATCAACAGTTACAAGGTGGATTCTGTACCCATTTCATACATTTATCAATACAATTTTCTGTAAATCCACATCATCCCACAACAGCTACCTTGTAACATCTGTTTGAAACAGCACATACTCCCTTCCTCCACTTTCGATTGCACACCTGCGTTCATCTCCATTTTACTGAATATAATCTATTTTCCACTTCCGAGAAGTGCCTGGGCTGCACTTGGTCTTGTTGGCTACCACTATAGTTTAGTTCAGACTACCTGAATTTAGAACAATCTTCTCTTTTCCCTTTGTTTTCTGTCCCAAAATAAACAGTTTAAAATTCTTACTTTCCTCGGGGGCTCTGGCAGTCAGGTCACCATAATTTAGCATGCTCTGACAGCTTAAATTAACAGCCATAGAAGGATCCATGGCAACTGCCCAGGCATGTAACTCAGGCTGCTAGGCTGTGCAAGGGCTGCTGCAAGTGCGTCACCATTTAGATTAGTGTGTTTGAGCTTAATCTGATTTAAATTTCCTAAATTTCCTACAGGCCAAGAGCGTGCACAACAGTGACTGCTGTGGCCCCATTGCAACTTGATGTTGCTCACAAGCTCTCTAAGGTACACTAAACGTATTTTTTTTGTCCTCAAAGATTTCAACTTCCACAACAAGCAGCATGTGAAAGAATGCCTTTTCTCGTATTTATGGATTTTCCTTCCTATTATCAGCACGAGGAGAAAGGTTTGCTGCTGGAATTTACATTGAAAAGAACAGGCTAAAACTAGCTCTTATGCTCTTCTAGCTCATCCTCTCCTAAAGAGATAGTACCGTCTCTCCTTTTATTCCTGTATTTATGTGCCCAAAGCTGAACATTCAGGGAAATAATCTCCATTACATTAATAGGACAAAACGTAACTAGACACAACTCTTAAGTCTGATTGATAGGCAGTGAAATTACAAAGAGTATTCTTAAATAAAAAACTAGTACATAGTATTTTTATATTTATTTACCTAATATAAAGGTGAGTTTACAGACAGAAGCCATTTCTGCATTGCAATTTTATTTTTTCTTTTGGTATTGAAGACAAATGTTTTCTCCAAGAAGTCATAATATCAGCAATTCCCATGAAGCAGCAAACCCAGCTGGAAATTCCTAGGCATGCAGAAAAATCAAGGTAAGAGCTCATTTAGGGCTCTCACAATTGACCTTCAGCAGCTAAAGTTACCAAATTTAACTATAAGTAACAGCTGGGTTGAGAGGCAAAACCAGGTAATTTTCCCAAAACCTCTCTTAAATAACTGTCTAGCTCTTCAGTGACATGTTTTAAAGCCACAGTTAAATTTCAGAATCTGCAAACCTTGTGCTTTAATAACAGAACACAGGAAAATGAGCTTTCAAAAAATACCAGCTTTAAGCAAAAAAATAAAGGAAGGCTCCTAAAATTAAAGAACTTATTTAGGTCATATATGGACATATTTACTGTAAAATAGTTTGTATGATTCCTCTCTTCCAAAAATGCATGAAGAAATGGCTTAGTTTTAATTTAAGAAATCAGCATATTCAGAAACAGGCTGCTCTCACACTTCTCAAGTATTAAGAGGTCTGTCTTGTCCCTTTCTCAGTCATATCGGTATTTGTCGAAACTGCGACAATGCTTTCTTTCTAGAAATTTAGACGTCCACAAGAAGAGTATACAACTAAAAGGTTTTCATTCCAACTTCCATCTGAAAATTCCTACCATCAGCAGACAATCCGGACAGTGTAGAGGACAAAGAAAGAAGCTGCTCACTCTCACCATTAAGATCTGTGCAGGATCTGATAATGGGGAGTAAGAGCTACTTGACATTTTAAACATCTAAGTTTGTGACCACTCTGTGCAGAAGTAGCTCTGCTGAACATGCAAATCTTCAGCATCATGCTCAGAATTCAAACCATAAAGGTAGCTGAGATTCCTCTAGAGGAAATCTAGTATATATGCACTCACACAGAGTCTTTTTCAGTTACTCCAAGCCCATGTAGCTTGAACTAGTCAGAACCAACAAACCCAAGCTCCATGCTGGCATCACTTACCCGCACAAGCGCATCATCTATGATGTGATCACGTCTCACTTTAAGTCGCAAATAGGGGTTGAGCTGCTGCCCTTGAACTAAGCTGTAGAGCACAGTTATGCGTCTTTCACTGTACATCCGGATCCTATTGTCATAATACAATCCCAGGTTCTTGGTGACAGCATTCAATATGAAGGGACAGGTCATAAATGAGAATTTATTCTCTGTTTCTACTTTGAAGAAAGTGTAGTCTTTGTCCATTTCTAGAACATCATTCAGTGGTTCATTAATAAATTCTTCGAAAGGGATAAGTGGTTTTCTGCAATCTATAGTTTTAACACCAAGTTCAGTTTCCAGTGGGTCCACTCGAGGACCTTTTTTATTTCTTCTTTCCTCACCCAACAGCTCTTGAAGAGTTAGTTCACTTGATTCTGGGATGGGTTCTTCATCTTCCTCTTCATTATGATCTGTATCCACATCACCCCCTACTACATTTGCATAGTAAACCATTTTCAAGCACTTTGAAGCAGCAACAACAGCATCATCATCATTCACTAGGTTACGACTATTGAACTCGTTGCTTATGACTTTGTAAGTAATAAGCTGCTGAAATGTTTCCATCATTCTCCGAATTTGGTCTGCTCTGTACTTAGACCACAATCTGACCAGTTTTGCTTGAGCTGCAAGGGGTAGTTTGCTCATTGCTTTGCAAAACAATGGTAGAGCCATTTCCAGATATTCTGGGCTATGAAGATTGCCATTCTCCATAACAATAATAAACAAATTCAGATAGTTTGGATCCCGAGAGTACACATTATGGTAAGTCAAGTCACATTCCACATTAGGTGACAAGTACACAAGTGCATTTAAAAAGGCAGTTTCTATTTTCTCATTAGAAAGTAACCTATCATAGACCCGTCTGACTGCTTCAATGTCTACAGACACTTCATCTGGGCCTAGTTTTTGGAGGTTATTATCTCCCTGTGTGTTATCACCTATTCTTGATGATGAAGATGATGATGCACCAGAATCCTCTTCCATAGCAGCAGCCGAACAGGCAGCTTTTTCCTTTTCATCTTCATCTTTGTCTTCATCCTTTCCTTGAAGAGACTTGAGCTCCTCCTTGGTGTGCTGCTTGGTTTTTCGGAAACTCTGTACCAGTGCTTCAGCACTAGAAAACACTCTCCCAATCACCCGGATTAATGGGGAGTAATCCTCTTTTTCTCGACATAGTTCAAGAATTTCATATATCTTGTCTTCTGTTAGAAAAGTCACATCTATGAAAAGATAAAGTTATTAGTTTTATTAAGATAAAAATTAAGAAGATAAAATACTTCCGGTTTTCCCTACTCAAGAAACCTGTGCATTGCATCATCATTAAAACTGCAAAACCAGTGTCAGTGCTGAATAAATTCAAGACAGATACTTTATCGTTTCATTAGCATGAAAAATCATTATTTAATTCATCAACTTTGTAAAATATTTTATTCATGGATGTTAATCAGAGAATGTGCACAATGGTGAAACTGTTTTGCAGCCAATTAGCTACATTTGGTAGTTAACAGTACTGTATTGTCTAAACAAGAGCAATCAGTAAGAGGTTTAAACTTTAAAAGACTTAATGAATAAGGCTGCGACAATACAGTCTTCTGGTAAATCTGCACAGTTAATGTGTAAGTCATTAAACTAAACAAACTGGACTGCATCAACCTCTTTTTTTCAAAGAGAGCACAGCACATGTCTATGGACTTCACACACTCTTTCTCCCTTAAAACCGGACTTTGAAGAAAAGACTCAATCACTTGTTTTGTTGTATGTTAATGGGAATATAAGATTTCTTATTTCTCTTTTTAATGTTTTCTGCAACTGTTTTTATACTAAACTGATGACTGAAAATCCTCCAAAAACCCTCCATATATGCTCTGAAATTTAAGCTGTCTTCTAAATTACACATACAGTGAGGCATGTGGATTATTTCTTTGTACATTAGGCCTCACTAAGATAATTAACTTGGGTACACCCATCAACATGCTATTCGGATGAACAAGCTGGTTTACACACATCATCTGCTCCAAATACCTTGTCTGTTCTCCCTCTCCCCAAACTCCTGATACAAAATAAGTAATTTGAAGGGTCCATTTGCTATTCAAAATCTCCCTCTTTCTTTAGAAAAAAGAAAGAAATTATGTATAGCTTTCTATGTTACTTCTCAAACAGAACCCACAGATGCTTTCACATCAGGTGATGATTTACATTAAAATTACTACATGATCAGACCCTGAAAAGATATTCTAGTTCAAGCAGCTTCTTCTGAACTGACATGTAACTTAGAACTAACACAGAATCTGTTTAATAGCATCTCTAGAGATCTAGAAAACATCTCAGAACTGTATTCGCCAACCATGCTAGAACAACTACCTACCACCGCAGATAGAAGTGTATCATTTTAATAGACATGTTTAATAAAGATGTCGTACGTTAAAATATTTTGAAATGTGATTACCTACACTGATACTCATTCCAAGAAGTCATTAAATTAAAAACACGAACAAGATGATGCAAAGACAGACAACCTATTGACTTTTACAGAACCCCAAGCCACCCTTAGAGCACATATAACACAAGAAAGGTGAAGTTTATGTCATACTACTTATACTGACTTCCAATCTGAAGACACTGACAAAGCTCAAAACTAAAATCTGTCCTGTTAAAAAACCAGCTCTATTGAAAACATTATGAAAGGATTCAAGCTTAGTGCAACACCTATTTTTATCTGCTGCAATGCATGCTCAAGAAGCAGAAGTTGTCTTAAAAGAAATTTAAATTTTTTTTGTTAAGAGAAATATAACTGTTGATACAGATGATATTCCATGACACGGTCCTCAAAATGAGGACCACAGTCTCAAGTTCATTGACTCTGGACCACAGGCATTATTCATAGCATAAAAAATATCAGCACAAGTTGACAATTTAACAATATAACGAATTTCAGATTTCCACACTTAAAACAGGAATTCCTCATTCCCTCTTTTAAAGGTTTTAGTATTTCAGGAACTAACCATGTGCTATTTCCAGTTAAAATGTTTAATAGTACCATCAGCAGTTTTATAGCAGCTTTAAGTCATATCCTGTGACCACCCTCTAACCGAGCTGCCATAAGGGTCTGCCCCATTTTTAAAACACTGAGAACAGCTGGTGGAAAACAAACCTAAGTGAAGCTTCCTTGTAACACAAACCAATTTCAGCTAGCTTGTGTCCGAATCTGTGAGCTTTTACATGGCTTTTCCACTCACCCGTTCTATTTCAAATAAGCAGTGAAGCAACTCCAGTCAGACAGGCCTTGTTCTCAGTAATACCACATGACAAATCTGTACATAAAGTCTTTTTAACAGTGATCCTTGACTGTGAAAGAGACTGCATGTGATCTATATATTGCCAACAACAAACTCCCTAATTAGCAAATGTATTAATTATATTTTCTTTATCTCTTATGGAATCTTTGTTATCATTGTGTGCGTGCCCCTTATCAACTGACCTCCTCTGTTTCCAATTTAATGTTTTGGTGATCAAAATGGAAAATAGCTTCCCAGGTAATGATAACACTGGTTTTTAAACGGTGCTTTCTCTCTCTCTGACTACAACTGTAACCTATGCTTTTTATGTATTTGTGATTTCTCTATTTCCTCATTTCTCGACTGCCATCTAAGGTATTAGTGAGATGCTGACAATGGCCTCCACAGAGGTTTCTCCCCAAAGGTAACAGTCTTAGGGCTTAGCACTCCAGAAAACTAATTTAAGTAATTATTTTTGAAGCATATGTTTTTCATTTTATTTAGAACTTTCAATCCTATGTCAAGCCTAAAAGCAAGCTACACATATTTCTCCTCTGCTTTGCGATCTTATCTGCAGTCTTTCCAGTAACGGTAGTAGCAAATGGACCTTAAAAAAATTCAGAATGTTAGATTTCTTAGACAACATCTAGTTGCAAAGGTAACTAAGCCTCAGATGGGCTTTAAGAATGCATTAAAGCTCTCTGTCTATGCAGCAACAAAGAAAGGTCAATACTTGTGATGCTCCCACAGAAGAAGACTGAGTCACTGCTGTAGCCAACAGACTGTCTCTGGAGGTAGGTTGAGAAGACTCTTAGGTACTTCCCCTGGGGAGAGGGGATGGTTAGAGAGAATAAAGAAAATTCTGTATCTGAAAAGCTCCATTAAAAATACAAAAAAATCAAGAGACAAATCAGAAAACAGACTCTTGCTCATCTGATGCTACACTCTCTCCCCTTTTCCCTTCCTAGTCTCTGCTCATTGAGATCATAAATAATTTGGGGACAAATTCATCCTTGCATCAGATGAAGAACAAACTGATGCTGCTACTGACTGGAACACCTTGGGTTACTTGTAACACCACACTACACTTTATTGCTGATTCTGTATGGTTTTTTTAATCTTTGCTGTAAACAATTTCACATTTTTTAGCTAAAATGAATGAATCTGAACTTCTGTGTTTATACCACTTATTGCCACAATACTTAAAAACGGTCTGCTCAAAGGTTAATGGCTTTAATTACAGTTGGCTGGGTTTCTGGATGTGTTTGCATCATGGATTTTGGTGACAACTAACATTATTCTATTAGTATATATTTACTATCAGAGAGAGTTTGATAAGCTAAACAGACGTTGGAAAACATATATAGAACAGTATTTCATTTTACACTGGGTTAAAAATAACTGTGCTCTAACAGTTTTTAGTTTAGTGAATGTATTGCCTATCATCCACTGTATCATTTCTTTCACCTACTAAGTTTCTTAACAGAATCTGGAATTAGTTGCAGTACAACTTTTGTAATTCATTAACTACAGAAGAGTTACGAAACTAGCAAAACTGAAACAGTCACACAACAGCACTTAAAAAAGCCTTTCCATATTTGCAAAAATCATTATTCTTGTGGGACAACAAATGGATGTCGATTTTAAGAGAGATGTAAGTCAAGATCCAGATTTGGAATCCGTGTTCAACATTAATCCATCCATTTTTCTCAATCCATAGTAAAATACTTGATTGTCTAATACTGTATTTTAGTAGAGGAGTCAGCAGAACACCACCAGAGTGAATTCTGTTGGCTTGTACTTGTGCATATGAAATGCGTTTTGTTTTATGAAAATTGTAAACATCTTACCTTTAAAGTCATCTCTTGGCCCTTGCATTTCCTTCTTGTTCATTTTTCTGTCAGTGCAGGAATTGTTATGGGCACCTTTGGAATTGTTTTCTAGGTAAGCTGAGCTCGTTCCTTTCTTGGAGGGATGAGGATCACAGAGTTTTGCATTAATCTTATAAAGCTCGAGGGCCTTAATGGCTGCTGCATTGTTATCCATACGGAGAAAAGTTGGACAGGAAGCACAAAATTCATTCGTGCAGGCTTCATTTCCACAGCCCTCGGTTAACTGGTGGTAGTAGCGCTCTATTAGATGCTTTGCAGCTGCTCGCTTCCTGTAGCAAACATTCAAACAGTAAGTATAAGGATTAGTGGAGCTTTCCCATACAAAGCTCATTCAATAGCATCAGCAAGGCAGAGATTAGTCAGGCACTGAAACACAAGATTTCTGTCAGAGAGAACATATCAGGAGATTTTTTTAAATGCAGGATTCTCATCTTGACAAATGCAAATATATTTAACACACAATTTAATTTGTGGGTTCTATGTATGTGAAAGATAAATCCCATTTGTGCATAGTTTTCAGCTTTACAGGGTAGTGCTACAGTGGAGACAATCTTGTACAGTTCTGAACAATCTCAACTGTCACTGAAAAAGAGAGCAATTTGGATGCAAAACAAGGCTGCAATTGAAACAGAACTGGATGTCGTACAGATGTTGAATCTAATATATAGTATTGAGGCATAGTTGTCACTGACAGACAGAAGAGGCACAAAACACAAACATTTATTTAGCAGTACTATCAATACTACACAATTTTAACCATTTTAACAAGATTCCAGATGACTAAATTATCATATACTTCGTCTATTTAAATCCGTAAAAAAAATATTTCTTGATTAATTAAACTATGCCAAAAACACGATTACAGATGAGCTCAAGGCTGAATATATTTCTCCTCAGCTTAAATAAATTATATGGTTCTCTAAAAAACCAAAAACCAAAACCCAAAAAAACAAACAAAAAAACCCCAAAAAACCAAACTCCACCCCAAAAAGTACTATCTTCCAAATCCTTCTGTTTCTCCTGCTATTATAGGTGGAAAGCATGTATTCTGAAAAATGACTGCTATGTTGGTATACAAGTCCAAGTGCTCAGTACTATATATACACGCAGAAAAATATAGAGCAGCCTTATTAATAAGCCTTCTACAGAAACATGCAAATAGTAAAGAAATCATTGGAAAGCTGCAGGTAATCAGGACAGAAGCAGCTGCATGCAGCACCAAGAGCACCATGTTTGACCACATTTTGGAAAGAAACCCCCAAATGCTGACTTTAAGAAAACAAGTTATTAATGAAAACTAGCAACTATGAAACATTTCAAACATTTTGACTACGTGTCACATAGAGGCCTTTTATGTAACTTTAGTGATACAGTACTATAAAGATCAGAGCATTAGAAATTGCCTTACTTAAAATTCCCTTTCCTGATGTTGATGCATGCACAGATTCTGCATAGAACAAGTACTTCAGAACTGAAGTGCTAGACCCACTGGTACTACTCAGCACTTGCTGCACCTTGCTGTTAATAATGGCTGGTTAAATATCAGTTTCAATGCAGCTACTTTAGAAGGAAAAATGTTCTGGGAGTGACTGCTGAGGTGTATATTACTCAGCAGTAACACCTTTGCTTCTTTCTTTTCACCCTTCAGGATCTCATGATCCTAGAGAAGAAAACATATCTTACAAGGAAAACAATTACCTTGACATCTACCTGACCTTCCATATGCCCCAATACATTCCAAGAAAAACAAACCAAACAAAAAACCAACTGAGGAGAAAGGTTTCCATGGCCCTTTGAGATGGATGTGGAAAAAAAACCACAGCAGCATGAGCAATACCTCCAAAACCATTACTGTATAACAGGGAATAGCTATATTCTGATCTAAGGAAAGACTTCTAGTCTCTCACATTTTTATATGCAGAGTTATGAAAATCTGCCTCTCCCCCTGTACATTTAAAAATAAGTAGTTTTTTTAAAAATCTTGTCTTTCATACTTCAGCCTTAGTATAGAGACTTTTAAAAAAACCACTGGAAAATCCCCCAAAGCAACAGTGTTTCAATACAACTTGGACCAGTACATTATCTCAGAGAGAATTACTTCTGAATGCAAAATTCCATGCTTTGATCATTCCCGACTTTTAATCACTGCAGATCTCCAGATGTAGAGTGCAAAATATTGCCATTTGTAAGCAGGTTAAATATTTCATATGAAAAAGCTGAATTTTTACACCTGAGTTTTGGCCACCTATCTCACTAACATGCACACCTTTCTAGCTCACACATCTAGTTTGAATAAAGTTATATCAATGTATAAACACTGATATATTAACAACACAATTTATCATCTTAAACAACACTCCACTTTAATCACATTGTATCTGAGATGCCAGCAGGTAAAGCTTTCACTTGTCTCTTACAGTTACCTTCTAACGGACTACGTAATTTTTTCGCTTTTACTTTTTAGCTACCAATTACTTCTCAAACTTTGTGCCATGCCTACAATAAGGCTGTTTGTACAAACACTTTTATTTTGACTTGTGGTTGGAGACTCACTGACTCAAGTTCTGTGAAACTCTATTAGAAGACAGAAGGTCTGACTGAAGGTTGTGGAGTTTTTTGTGTTTTTTTTAAACCAACTATGGAAGCAAACAATATGGTGCACAACAGTACTAGAATGCAGCAGTATTAGAATTCCATAGAATATCCTAAATTGGAAGGGACCCACAAGGATCATCGAAGTCCAACTTCTGGCCCTGCACAGAACCATCCTCAAAAATTATACCATCTCCTGACAAACACTTCTTGAACTCAGACAGGCCTGGTGCTGTGATCACTCCCCTGAGGAGCCTGTTTTACTGCCCAACCAGCCTCTGGGTGAAGAACCTTTTCCTAACATCCAACCTATGCCTTCCCTGACACAGTTTCATGCAATTCCCTTGGGTCCTGTCACTGGTCACCACAGAGAAGAGATTAGTGCTGGGCCCTGCACTTCCTCTCATCAGGAAGCTGTAGACCATGATGAGGTCTCCCGTCAGTCTCCTCTCTTCCAGGCTGAACAGACCAAGTGACCACCCATACAGCGTCCCCTCAAGGCCCTTCCCCATCTCTGTAGCCCTGCTCTGGATGCTCTGTGATAGTTTTGTATCTTTCTCATACTGCAGTGCCCAAAGTTGCACACAGTATTCAAGGTTCAGCTGCCCCAGAGCAGGGCAGGACAATCCCCTCCCTTGCCCGGCTGGTGATGCTGTGCCTGATGCCCCCAGGACAGGGTTGGCCCTCCTGGCTGTCAGGGCACTGCTGGCTCATGTTCAACTTGTCATTGACCAGGCCCCAGGGGCCCTTCTGTAATGCAGGTCCCAGGAGCACTTGTGTTTGTGGAACTTCATATGGTTGGTGATTGCCCAGCCCTCTAATTTGATGAGGTCTCTGCACAGCCCAGCTGCCTTCCAGGGAGTCAAGAGCTACCCCCAATTAGTATCACTGCCAAACTTACTTTGTACACCTTTGAGACCTGCGTCCAAGTCATTTATGAAGATGTTGAAAATGGACAAGGATGGAGCCCTGAGGAACTCCACCAGTGACAGGTCACCAGTCTGATTTCAACCCATTTACTATATGGGGTATCTTATATACCCTTTATGCCTGACCTGTGAGCCAGCTGTTCACCTACCCTGTTATGTGTTTATCCAGCTGTGTCCTGGATGTTTTGTCCAGAAGGACACTCTGAGAGATAGTATTGAAAGCTTTACTGAAATCCAAAAAGATTACACCAACAGGCTTCCCTTGATCAACTAGATGGGTTATGTTGTCAAAAAAAGAAATTAAGTTTGACATGAACCCATGCTGGCTGTCACTGATGACTGCAGTGTCCTTCAGGTGTTTTTCAATAACTCCCAGAATAATCTTCTCCATAATTTCACCATGCACTGACGTGAGACTGACAATCCTGTAGTTTTCAGTGTCATCCTTCCTGCCCTTCTTGAATATTGGGCCAATGTTGGCCAGTATCCAGTTGACTGGGACATCTCCAGATTCCCAAGATCATTGAAAAAATCTTGAGAGGCCTTGTCATGACATCAACCACCTCTTTGAGTATTCCTGTACAAGTCCTATAAGGCTCCATAAACTTACAAGGATCCAGCTTGTAAGTTTATGGGGCCTTATAGGACTCGTACAGGAATACTCTCTCCCTGGCAGCTATTTCACAGACTTTTCACATTATCTTGGACAAATTATTTAGGTAAATAAATGAATAAAGGTGAGAATACAGACCACAGAAGGTAGAAGAGAATTTACCAAGCTAGAATTTATAAGGATTACTCTTGCTGAGGTTCATCTATAAAAGCACTTACAGAGAATGCAGTTCTGAGTAAGTCAATGTGTGATTTTATAAAGCAGGAAGATATTCCATACCACATTCCCAGTGGTATACTTCAGGTATGATTATCACTGTTCATTGCCAAAAGCCCACATTTCCTATTTCTACATTATTCAGCAGAAGAACTTGCAGCATACCCTCTATATTCTCCAGAAGTGAAAACTCGATCTCTTTATACATTTCTCTGCCCATTTAGTATGCAGAAAACCTAAGTTCTTGGCCTGAGGCATTAAAACTGGTTCATCAAGCAAAGTAACAAAAAACCACTCTCTATTCTTAGCTCATGCTACACCCGTGCAGACCACAGCTCCCTTTAAGTTCCTACAAAGGGATCTAGTGAAGAGCAACTGGACTGTTCAGAACTCAAGGTCCTGTTCACTGTACATTAGCACACACAGTTACTGTTATAGCTAAGGCTGTAGTGACTGACCTGCATATACATTTCCAAATACTCGTTGTTGCACATCCAAGCATGAAACTGTACTGGTGTGGCTGCAATTGTAAACATTTCACAGACATATCCTTATGACTGAAGGATAACTTCCCACTCAGTGGGCCCTGTATAACTTCCTCAAGCAACATGCACTGCTTCAGTGAGGGGGCACCTAAAATAGGTAACAAACTTCCTTCCCCAAAGTCCAACAATTTCACAAGCACATTTTTCTGTTTAAAATGAAATGCGCATTCACTGACTTAGTTTGTAGTACTTACAGAAAAAAGAATGCCTTTAGGCTTTTCACATGTTCTTTAGCTAATAAAAAGCCAGATAATAAGTACTTTGCATTTGTAATATAAATGCTACCAGAATTGTGAAGTATCACTAGAAACATGTACCACCAAGCCAAAGGTGAACTGGGCTGCATTTTGGGTAGTGATTTTTGAATGTCTAAAATCTGTAAAAATCAATGATTGAGTGTACTGGTTCGAAAGCTCCTATGAAACAGAATGGAATTTGCATTTCGCAAATACCTTAAACTAAATACAGAGAAATACCATGTAAAGGGAACTTTTGCCACAGAGGAAATCAGAAGTTTAAATATTGAAGGAATTTTTTTAAAAGCTGAAGCATGTAATAATTTAAAGTTCACCTACAAAGCATTTACAATCAAGTTTGAAAACGTACCTGAAGTTTAAAATAACTCCATAACTGCATCATTTTTTGCTTGTAAGTTTATCTGAATTTTAGAAATACATATGGATGTTTCAAACTTGTCTGGAAATACCAGCATGAAATGACATACTTCTGAAAGGTTTCTGCTTAGGACACAACAATTTTTGTATTATTGTTACACATAAATCTCACATTGGACATGAGTGTTGATCTGATGGAGGGCAGGAAGGGACTGGCTGGATTGATTGGGCCAAGGCGAACAGCATGAGGTTCAACAAAGTGAAGTGTCAGGTCCTGCATTTCAGTCACAACAATCCTGTGCTGTGTTATAGGTTGGGGTAGAGTGACTGGAAAATTGCTCAGTGGAAAAGGACCAGGGGGTTCTGGTCCACAGCAGCTGAACATGAGCCAGAGTATGCCCAGGTGGCCAAGACTACCAGTGGCACCCTGGCCTGCATCAGAAATAGCGTGGCCAGCAGGACGAGGCTGTGATCATCTCCCCATTTCCAGACCTTGAATCCTGTGTCGAGTTCTGGGTCACTCCCTGCAAGGAAGACACTGAGGTGCTGGACCATGTCCAGAGAACAGCAATGGAGCTGGTGAAGGGTCTGGAGCACAAGTCTCAGGAGAAGCAGCTGAGGGAGCTGGGGGTGTTTAGCTCGGAGAAAAGAAGGCTTAGGGGTGACCTTCTCACTATCTACAAACACCTGAAAGGAGGGTGTAGTCAAGTGAGGGTTGGTCTCTCCTCCCAGGCAACCAGTGACAGGACAAGAGGAAAATAACCTCAGGCTGTGCTAGGTAAAATTCGGTTGGACATTAGGAAAAATTTCTTCACTGAAAGGATTGTCAAGCTTTGGAATGGGCGTGGAGGTGGTGCAGCCACCATCCCTGGAACTGTTCAAGAAAAAACTGGACATGGCACTTGATGCAACAGTCCAGCCTGGTTGATAAGGTGGTGACTGGTCAAGGGCTGAACTCAATGATCTTTTGAGGTCTTTTCCAGCCTTAATGATTCTACTGTTACCCCAAGATGACTAATTTTAGTAAGTGGAAATCTGTAACAGCCTGTTTTACAATGGCTATTAGGAATTTACAAGTGCCAAAATGTTCATAAGCTATTTTCTTAATGCAAAAAAAAAAAATTCAAAAAAGCATTAATATGCATGGAAACTATGTTTGTCCTTTGGATAAGAAAAAAATAAGGAAAACAGGTTTTCTAGCACTAATAACAAAACAATTTTCAATATATGTGTTAACACACAGAGGGATAAAGAGACTTACACATCTGGTACAGTTATACTGCAATTTCAAAACTAGATGACCAGCAGATCAAAAACTGTTAAAAAGTGTTGTAGGTGGTCATCTTTGTGAAGTTAAATACTGCTTTGTGCAAGTTTCAGTTTCAAACCTTGCATGCTGGTTTCCTGCTTCTGTTTAGTTAGAGTAAGAACAGCAGTGCTAGAAAAGACAAGCTTCCAGTAATAGCACTGCCCACACAGAGCCTTTTGAAGGGCCCTGCACACCAAACTGCCAAACACTCCACCCCGAGCTAGAGCCTAGCCCTTTGTCCCAGCAGTGCTGTAACGCTTTTTGCCTGCCTCAGCCTCTGGCACCACAGCAAATGTGCATCTGGCAAATGTGCATGTGCATGGAGCTCACGTTTTCCAAACTTCATTCTTTCCAGTGTGGTGGACCGCAACAGCAGGGGTGGATTGTGAAGCTCCCTGGACCATCCTGGCTTAACCCAAGGGACCTCCCTCCCCACCATGTATTCTAGATCCACTGTGCCTCTGGGAACATCATGCGCTGACCAAAGTCAGGCATGGCACTTCCTCAGGAAGGGCAGCCCTGAGAACAGAAGGTCTGTCCTGGCTATATGGAGCAATGCAGGAAGACAGAGAGAGGGAGTGAAGAACACAGCATCTATCTCGCAATCTTGTCTCAGAAAAATTGCCCTGCTACAGTCCTATTAGAAAAGCAGAGAAGGGCTTAGAAATTGCAAAACATTCCATCCTCAAATGCAGAGAGGCGATGAACGCACAGAAAGCCATATGAAGATAGCCATACTTTTGCCTTGATATGTGACACCACAAAATAGAGTGAAAACACATGAACAGATAAGAAGTCATTGTTAATTAAATTATGTAATTTAGTGCTAAAGAGGTTTCAAGAAAGTTATACTAATTGGAGCTGAAAGTCAATGGAGATCTGTGACAGGGGCAGACAGAAGATGCTGACTTTAACAATTCTACAACCTGAATGAATGCTAAGATAAAAAGACTCCTAAGTTTGAGCTAGCACCAAGATGTTCATCACATGCAGAGCCAGAATTGAAAAGCCGGCAATAAGCAAGACTTAGACATGGCAGATTTTGCTGTGTAAGCATCTGAGCATTTTCTTTAAATTTCTTTTCATTAATGCATGCAAAACATATGAGATTATGCTCTTGAAATAAGGCTTTGCAATGCGAAACACAGAAATAAATAAAGCAATTATATCAACCAACCAGAGCAAAACCAGTAATTTATTGTACAAATAAAAAACTACTTCCATAAGTCCCTACATCTACTACTGAATTTTAGGCATGTAAATAACACAGTAATTATTTTAGTTATATAGTAGGCTTGCAGGTCATAGCTCTACCACCCAACCTGCCGTTCCACCTTATGCGGTAAGAGCAACTATGCAGCAGGATTGCAAAAATTCTCTGTAACAGGTGTACTACGCATCCCATTATGATACAGTTTTAAAGAACTTAGTTTTGCAAGTATAATGTATAACTACTAGTCAAATATGTGTATTTCTACAGCTTGACTGGTTAGACAGCTGAAATTTATGAAGTCAGGGCCACTCTCCTCCTTGGTCTACAACAAAAAAAAAGTAAGGAGCTATCACACAGAAAAACTTACTACTGTAAATTATTTTTTCATGTTCAATTTTAAGGAAGATAAATCATACACATACACAAGAATTATCAAGTTTCTAGAAGGAAAAGTGTTTTACTGTATTTTCTTTCAGATTTAGCCTAGGTCCTTAGAGTCCTTGTTTCACACCAGTCTAGCGAACTGCTGCTGATACACCTTTCCTTAAAACATGCAGAAACCAGTAATCCAACTGACAATATCCAGAGTGCACTACAGCCACGCTGCAGCCTTATTTCCCATCTGCCTAAACCAGGGAAACAAACAGACACAACTCAACTTGCTGCAGGAACAATAAACCACAATGCAGCACAGGCCACTACTGGGGCAGGAATAATACCAGGGCAGGGCTTTTGCCCTGTGACCTCCAATACATGTCCACGTAGTGACAAGGCAGCTCTGCAACCTTCACTCCTAAGAAAGCACCTGGACAGCACTTCTGTAACAGATGGCATGAGTGAGGGAAAAGAAATTTGTCATACCAGGAGAAATGCTTCTCTTAGTGCAAGAAAAGGCTTCACTGCAGTGAATTGCTAAAAACACATCAGAAAAGCCCTCACTGTTTCCTCCTCCTCACTTTTTAGGTATGCGGTCCAATGCAGGGGAAGCTCACTGCAGTTTTGCTCCTCCAAGTTGGGCAGCTACAGCAGAGAAGTCCTTGAGCAATTCAGACTATGTACCTAGCCTGCAAAACATCCCAAAAATGGCATCCAGCCCACAACGCGTAAAATAGTAGACCACTTGGGGGGAAGGCGTGAAGGAGACAGTTTAAGGTCAGAGAAGTTGTTTGTGGCAGAAGAGAAATGAACCCAGATCCTTTGAAGCCTCAGACAGTACACCAACTACTGGGCTACATTCCCTCTATTATTTTGGAACTTGTGTTGTAAGCCAGAAGGGCAGTTTGTGGTTTCCCTGTTTGAGTTCTATGACAGGACTGTTTGAATAGCTAGAAAAGAATCTTTGTTTCTTAACTTACAGAAGAAAAATGTCTCAAATAACTTTTGGTTTTTTAATGGTCCTCTAATTCCTGTAATCCTTCTGAATTTTAAATTGAAACGAATGTTTCAGCCCATCACTGTCTTGCTTCTAGTTAATCCTGGCTTCTAGACTAGCGAAGAGAGACAAAAAAAAGTTCAGACCAGTCAGCAAGATGATCTGCGAATACTGTTTAGTGCAAGAGAGCTAGTTTTCTGTTTCTAGAAGTAACTGGTATATAAATTCACCAAATTAAGTCACAATTTTTCTTCTTAGTTCAACAATCCATCTGCCACAACAGATACCAGCAGGTATTGTGCCGTAGTACTGAAGTGTCTTCAAACCCATGCAAAGATGTTAGTGAACAGCAGGTAGAAATTACATCCCTACTGTCAAGTCTGAATATAGGTCGTAAGACTTCTGACACTGTATTATGCTACCATCTACTGGTTCACATTAAATTAAACCTCTGAACTTCAACTCATTCACCCTCCAAAAAAAAAAAAATCAGTTTCTACAGAGGCTTAAAATGTCTTAAAATTTATTTGAAATTTTCTAAGGTAATTTCACAGCTCTACTCAGCTTTGGTCTTCTTTTTATTAAGCAGATGCAAGGGTGACTGTTATATATGTTCAGAACATTTTTAATCAAGATACACCAAACTCATCCACTCATTTACTTACATTCGGCTAGTTTCAATGTTCTCAGAGTGAGGTTCTCCTGGTGATCTGCAAAACCAGACAGAAAACCTTAAGCATTGCTTGCTCTTTTAAGTCATTACAATATGAAGAGTTATGAAAGGTGGAAAGTGACGAGTGCATTAATGCCACTGAAAGCATCAACTTTTTGACACTAGCAGATTTGTTTTATGAAACTCTAGAATAAAATTTATACCATAAAACATGATAGTATAATTAAGCCAAATTTCCCTAAGAAGGAGAGCACTTTTTCCCCACCGCTTATGCAACAGAAGCCATTAGGGAAGAGATCTGCTGGCAGTACTTCCTCATTCAGGCTGCATATTGCACCAGTTCTGCGCTAATTCTTCATAACCAGTTCTGTAACTAAACTGTATACTCAAAGATTATCAGTGATCAACTGCAACCAACAAATTCTCTGCAGAGCTGGACTCTAAGAAGTAGCAGCTCAGAAGCAGGGTCCAACAGAATCTCAAAGCAAATCTCACATCTCTCTCCACCTGAAATCATGGACCTAATCTCACAGACAGCTTTCTGTTTTCTTCAATCCAACCATGAGATCAGCCAGTAATACTCAGAATGAAATGTTACTGCCTGGCATTTTTGAACACACAAGCAGCACCTGTGTTTAGCTTGGCAACCCCATTGACTTACTTTACAGAATAATTCAGGGGGTATAGCTCCATACTAATTTAAGTAGACTAAATTATAGCTCTTTAGCTCCTCCTTATTCCCATTTTTCTTAAGACAGCACTGATTCAACAGTTAACAATTTTTTTAGGCAGTACCTTTCCCTCCCTTTGGGACTTCCCCCTAGCCAGTGAGTTTCTAGCCAGACAAGCTCAAAGACAAGGCAGTACAAATGCACCAGTTTTGATTCCCATTGCCTTAAGATGCCTTGAAATCAAACCCAACAGACCTTATGCAATCTTCACTTGGGTACAAACTTTGGTACAGTTGACAAGAACTGCCATGCTGGAAATGCTATGCAAGGAGTGGAAACAGAGCACAGCCATTACAGTAAAACTCTGCAGCTTAGATGAACAAAAGTGTCTTTCATGACAGCTCTCTAAAAACAGAAGTGAGCTAAAATCTGCAAATAGAACTAATTTTGTAGGTTTCACCAGAGTTTGCTGGGGGACTTCAGTTAGGACAGCTAAGCAGACTTTCCCATAGCTTTACAGGGAAAAAAACTTTATTTATAGAAATGCAATTTCTAATTTTCTCTATTTACTATATAACTATCTATAATATTCTAAATGTTATTGGAAATCACCACTTGTAGTCTGACACATTCCTTTTCTTCTGTGTTTCATTGTGCTATTTTACTGGATGCTCTCTCCTATTAAATTTGGACTGCTCTCCAAATTCTCTACTAATATTTTAGTTCCTTTTCTAAAATACCAGATCTTGACAACTATCTGGATTCTACCAAACAGACCCAGTGCCTAGAAGGCATTTCTGGCAGACAACTTATAATTCCTAGGCTAGCTGGATACTGTGTGGTGACAGATGATGCAGAACACAGGAAATTATTTGTTTATATTTCATTAACTTATAAAATTTAAATGACACTAGAGACAAAATTCTGAACTTCCTATCCAACTAACTTTACACTCATGCTTAAAATGCAAATACCCTTTAACTGAAAAATAACACAAAAACTGCCCAATCTAAAAATTCAGTCTCTATTTATTACCTCCAAATTACATTTCCCTTACTCACTAAATTCAGGCCTGACAAGAATAATGCTCAGCAGCAAAACAAATAAAAATTTCCCTTCAACTCCAGTGACCAAAGCAAGCCTCTAAATGCTTAGTGAAAAGAATCTCAATTTTTTTTCCCACTTATTCACCTGAGCATGTAAGTGTTGGAAGTTGGAGTAGTGGAAAGATGCAAGTTTATATTCATACTGGTTAGCTCCTCTATTTACTTCCAGGACTTCAGAAAATGGTAGCAAAAGTCTGGACATTTGAGGCTTTGCTCTCTTAATTCTGGTATTGGGACATAAAATACATTGAAGCTTTGGGAAAGAATAGTGCTTTTAGTTGCTATGAAAATGCAAGGGAAATAGTGGTGTTAAAAGAAAAACATTAAGAGTAATGATCGTTTTCAGCCTTTAAAATAAACAGCAGTATGAAGAATTACAGAAAAAAACAGATTGGCATCTACACTTAGCAGGTAAAAAAAGGTAGCCTGGTGATCTGTAGAACAGGCCTGAAAACACAGCTATGAGTATATCCAAAATCTTTTCCTAGCCTCATAATTTGTGAAAATTTTATCTGGGCTGTAAAGAGACAATACAGCTCAGTACATGTTACTCAAAAAAAAAAAAAAAAAAAAAACGGGTTTCTCCGAGAAGATAAACAATATAGGAAAAAATACAATCAAAAAAGGTGTGGTCCTCTAAGGTAAGTGGTTCTGCAGAAAACAGGGTGAAAATTCCTTCATCTTATTGTTTTCTAAACCATGAGCAGACCTACTATAATTATGATTTACAGAACTATTAATGCACATATTAACTCAATTTTAAAAGGTTTCAAATGACAATGTAAACACTTAATAAAATGAGCTTTCAATACTCATTAAAATGAAGTGGAAGATCAATCTAATTACAGGAATTGTACTTGTTTGCTGAGAAGCTATCTTGCAATATCCAATTGTTTACAAACAAGATACCTTGTTATTTCCTGTGAGCAGGCAACAGTACTGAAAAACAACTATATAGTACGGCAAGACGTCCTTTCATCATGCTTAAAATCTGAAACAAGAGTTCTGTTCAGAGAAAATCTCAGAGCAAATGCTCTTAAAAATTTCAGCTTTGAATTAGATCGTAGATACTGATCACAAGACACCAACTAATCTGAATACTGCAGTATGAGCTAGCAAATTCAAATGGTGGCTCATTTCCAGTAACACAGGGAGCAATTTCTCCATTCTACAAGCCACTCCTTTTACCTCCACTGTACTTCTCTAGATGAGAAAAGCAATGGTATGCAAGCTTACACATTTTAACATCATCAAGCCCCTGAGATAAATACTTTTAAAAAAAATTGAACAAATGCTTGCATAAGTATACTAAATTTATACAGAAATTCAGTATGACAGTAAAAACTATCAGAGACTTTTAAGTGATAGTATTGTTCTTAAGAGGGATATTATGGAGCACCACAGTGCTTACATTTTAAAAAGCAGACAGGGACTAAGTGAACTTTGAAAGCATTGTTAGCAAGAGTGTAAGTCAACTTTGCCAGCTGACATATCTTAAACAAACAATATAACAATACTATTTACAAAACTAACTTCAAGCCATACAAATTAAATACATTAAAATAAACATTATAGTCAAGAAATTCCCGAGAAACAACCTGATATGCTTTATGCTTACCTTTTACAAGCTGTGGCCATTCGGTGACATCAGGGTGATCACAATTTTGAGTCACTGATCAAAACACAGTTGCCACACCAGTCCTGTATCACGTTGGGCTAAGCATAAGCTTAACAATTCTAAATAAGCAAAAATAATTTAGTTAAAAGTCCTTAAAAATTATTTTCAGCCAATTCTCTAAATTAAAAAACCAACATAAACCAGGAGAAAAATACTGATGCTAAGCATTGTTTTATCAGCGAGATTAAGACCTTACTTAAATTAATTTTTCGCATAGCATTCTAACTTCTAGAGAAACTTGCTACAGTACAATCAACTGGTAAACTTGAAAATTCAGCAACTTAGTCTTTCTAAAAAACCAAAATCCATAGCAATCTCTTGAACCAGCAGAAAGTACCCAATGTCAAGACAACAAGCATTTAAAGATCAGGAAGTGTGTGTGTAAATATGAACTGTAATTTCTAACTACAATAAAATCCTGGGAGGTGTTTTGCTGGTAGAACTCGGTTAACACTGTTTCTTAGCAAGGCTCTGTACCCAGGGGAGCAACAAGTAACCTGAACTTTGTTGCGTGCCTCTCCCCAAAAAGAAGAAAGCTACAGCTATGTAAAAGTTTCAGAGGAGCAACCTTTGCTGTCTACGGCAAATCTTCCAGGTTCTTTGCTCCATTTATAACACATGTCCTCTCTCCTCTACCTTAAATTTTCAAAAGTATATTTTACCTGTCAATTGTTTCCTGTGATCTGGCTCCACTGGTATAAATTGAAGGGTTGGTCCTTTACTTTGTCACGCAGGTGGCAGCCAATGATCACTCAGCAATACTCGTGCCCAGAGCGCCCTGGGACCACCCCAGCTGATTACTTCCATGGCTGAAAAGGAACCAGTTAGTCTCTTACCTACTGCTATTATCTACTCTAAACTAAAGTTAACTGATAAAATAATTCCAAACAATCCTCAACACTCAATTCATCCCATTCTCTCTCCCACCCAAGCTAAGTACATTGGACAAAGCCAGAAATGAAAAAAGGCCTCTGAAGAAGAGTCAGATGACAAACAGCATTCGCCTTCTGCTACTATAAAGTTTTGAAAAAAATTGCATTGTTAATATTGTATTTAGTAAATAAAAAGTTACTTTCTCTTAACAGCAGTAGCTGTGAAGACAGACCTCTGTATAGTATCCTGAGAAGTTTATTCCTGAGATAACCCAGATGAACCCCCACATATGCAGGTTGCCATGCAGCAAAAGCCTCACACAGAACGAAGGAGGTGCACAAAGCTATTGAGGGCACACCTGCAGCTCTCTGCAACAACCCGCAGACATGACAATCTGGTGTAAATACTAAGAGAGCACATCAGACAGCTTTAAATATTCAGTAAAAAACCATTTCTTTACTGCACCTTTCTTTGTGCTTCGGTCCAACCTATTATAAGTGTCTTTCAGCAAGATCTTATATTTGATGAGCAATTCAAGCATTTTCAATGCTACTTTGTATCTCTTGACTTGTCAGAGATATGAAATCATTGATCAGTAAGCAAGGCTCATGATTTGCTTCAGTTTGTCAGAACAGCTGCCCAGTTTTGCCAATCTACTACAGTTTGCCGTTCTGCCACAAACTCTGCACGGAACAAAATCTGTGTTAGTTTCAGAATGATGCTTACTAGTTTTATCATGTACATTCACTGAGATAGGTAAAGTGCCATTTGATGATTTTAACATCTGTGATATTTGAGTGTTCTCACTGTAACAGAAGTGTAGGTGGCATAAGGAAAGTAAAAAAGAAGCAGGCTATCAAAAATATCCAAAACAAAACAGAGGTTCTCTAGTACTTATGTTTTATAGGTGTAAATTGTCAAAGTTTAACTGAGTCAATGCCAGGAACACAGAACAGCGATTAAAAGTCAATTGGAAAGGTTCCTCATCTGTCAACATTACAGGACAAACAGGGTAAAGATTTTCCATTTAATGTTTGCTGACCATCAGCTGTACAGAATGGGAAAAACCAAGATGTTGATGCAAAACTAAGAAGCTGTAAAACATTGCTTATGACATTCTGATTAAGACCTGAAAATGTCCACTTTCAGGCAAGCTTTAGTTTTAAGAAAACAGATGCCTATTCTAACACTGCTTCTAGCACTTTGCCCAAGCAACTTTTAGTATGCTGGTCAGAGGACAGTGGTATCATCTCTAAAGCCTCACTGGTTGGGAAACCTGCATTCTGTCTGACTGCTGGAAGTAGCAGCTCATGTTCTGGACTGCACCTGAGCATTCACTCCCTACCTAGACTTGGTCCTATATCACCCAGACTATTGGCAAAAGCTTATTAATTACAGTACTCTTCCATTCAAATGGAAGCATCTTAGAACACCAGGCTCCCATCAACCTTCGTGAAACAAAGTTTTCCTGAGGCTGTTTCATATGGGAGAAGTCATGAACGCAACTAACAGTGAAGGAGCACATGAAGTGTTGGTGCTGGATTCAAACACCAGCAGATTTTGGAACGCTAAAAAACATACATTATACAACATTAAGTTGGAGCTCCACAGTCATAGCCAAGACAAGCTTGCGCCAAGGCCTGACACAGATCCAACTCTGTTAGGCAGATTTACCACATCATCAAACATAGCACATACAGCAGTTCTGTGATGGGAGGCAGTATCAGAACTGTCACAAATCTCACTGAGCTGAAGTTAACTCATCTAAGTTTTGTTGTGAAATTTGTATCTACAAATTGAATTTATCATGGGTCAGAGCTTAGAATCAGTTAGTTTCAGCATTTCTGGCATCATACCTTAAAATTAGACTTACTGTACTGTGGTCTAAAATTCTCATGCTACTCTTCAGCAACCTAAATGCAAAACTACTTAATGAATAATTTTCTTCCTTTTATCTCCTTCTCATCCTACCTTCCCCACCTATCCTTGCTGCCACTCCTGTGGGACAGAATATGATTGGCAACGATTCTCTAGCACAGATGAAAGAACTAATTTTTCTAAAATCTTACTCATTCATGCATCAGCAGAGTAGTGTCTGCTGGAAAAGAGACCAGCATGTTGAAACATAGGGTGGGTGGTGAAGGAAACTGCCATCAAAGATCCCTGATTCTGAATATAGCTCGAACAAAGGACATTTTGACTGCTTGATACAAACAAGGCATAACCCCCCCCTCCCCCCAACCTGGTACCAGAATCAAAGGACATTCCTCAATCAGGGAAGGAAAACCACACTGATGAATACCCTAACATCTTGGAAAAATGTATCATGAAGAATAGTGAACTAGTCTAAACCAATGGCTTTTCTGTCACAGGGACTCCTCTACAAAAAGCTCCTCTGGTCGTAACTTACCTTACAGAAGATAGAAACAGCAGCCCCAGAGCAGATATTTATTCATATTACTTGAACAAATTTCCCTGAACTTCACTGTTCGGATCAGCACGGCTTAGTTAAGACTTTTACAGACACACTGAGCAGATCAAAGTGTGCAAGGAAGTTGTGCCTGTGCAGTATGTCCGAGAAACCCAAGATGGCTGCTACGGTCTTTGGGACCGGGCAGGCTCCAGTACAGACATCTCTGTCTGCCTAGTGACTACTTAGGAAGGGTAGAATCAACTAGGACTGCAACAACCCCTATTACAGTTAGGAAGACAATACACAAGGATCCATGTCTTCAAACCACGTATCTGAAGAACTTTGTGACTTGAACTAGCGCTCATCAAAAAGGAACAGGACAAATAATGTTTATGCAGTGATTTGGAACAACATCCATTTCTCTAAGGTGACACAAAGAAATATTTTCTTAAAACAATGTTCCCATCAACTCAACTTCTTAAAACATGAGTGAAAGAACAAGATGTCAGAAAGCAAGTTCAGATGCATCAAAAGGGGCTAAAAGCAATTTTGTTGCATAGCTTGATGATGAAACTTCTCTTTGCACATTTTATTAAACACTGAAAGTCTACAACTTCAACATACAGAACGTAAAGCCACACCCTGGAGATTTTAAGTACTTACTTTTCAGCAACCAAAAACAACGACAAATAACTTCCAAGCAGCAATCACTTAATCAAAATTTGTTACTTACATGGATTTCCTAAACCTATTTCTATCCCTTGGTTATTTGATGTTCACTTTCTGTGAGAGCAATGGAATCTGGCAGCTGACACACAGTATCTGGGGTCTAGGAAGATCCCTTAGGGGACAAACACTTTGCTTATTTAAACTAAAACTTCTGGTTGACTTACTATAAGATGGGTGCCCTGGGAAGCAGCACTTGTAAGAATTCAGGCTTCCTTTACAAAAGAACTTAAAGTATCTACCCAAGTAATCTTTGATCAAATTTTAAGATTCTCTTTTTGATCTATGATGAAAACAGTGGTGATGCACTGTACAACGAAGTACCATGATCTACCTTACCTTCAGTACCAGAATTTGAGTTGCTTAATTAAATATAATCACCTCTCTCAAGAATATACCACTAAAGACAGCTTTTGCATGTTTTCTAAAGACTCCCTCTGAACGCTCCAAGAATGAATTTTATATATTTCCAGAATGACTCTGAGTACCACAATGAAACAATTATCTATACAGTAAGAAAGTGACACCTAATAGGAGAGCTGGCCTTTTATAACTTGAGATTGAGTCAAATGTCCTGGAGCATATTCACCAAATCCCTAAATTCAGTCTTAACTGTCATATGCAGAAGAAAAAGAGAAGTAATGTAATAGGCATGTTTGAGCCTTAGTTTCTTCATACTGTTGGAAACATCAATTACTTTTGTTGCCTGCATGCTACTTCCAGTGCACAAAACACAAAAGGAGGCTTTCCTCATGCATCTAATTAGTAGGTAAAATGATTACTGATCCTACAGTAAAATAAAAGCCACTAATACAACCTGATCATATAAATCCTAACGGAGCAAAAAGAAACCCCAAACAAACAGTAATAAGGCCTCCATATAATTTTTTTCCCGCTGCCTGGCAAACCAAACAATTCTACTAGTAACAACAAATGCAAAATCACATTAGCTAGAAAACCAAAAGAATTGGGTTCTATCCTGGAAAATGCCAACCTAAAGTGACTAAGGCAGTCACAACTGATACACAAACATACACATGTTCCATGTACTACAACATGAATGACAGATATGACTCATGAAGTGTCCCTGGAAGAGTGTTTGTTCATCTGCAAAAAGTACTTCATACATCTTCCAAACTTAAACCCACTTCTCCAATTATTCAATATTCTTCAAAAGTGTTCCAGAAGTAGTAGAAAAGAGCCACAAAGACAGCATGAAGATAGAAGAAAATGTCTTGCGATTAGAAAAAGAAAATAGTTCAAAGTTAATAGAGCTAATCAATATGGATACTGGAAGAAACTAAGTCTTCTCATAGAACAAAAAGAACACATAAAGATCTTCCAACTGAAAGAATGCATATAAAATCCCCATTAATAGAAACTGAAGGCCGACAAATTCAAATTAGAGTAGGAACACAAGCATGCAGGATAATGAGAACAATTAACACTTGAATAAATTATTTGGGATGGGAATCTGAATTTGCTACTATCTTCAAATTAAAGAAAGTTAGTGCTGCTCTGCAATTTATACATCAGTAAAAACACAAGTTATTGAGTTTCATAAAGGCAGAATTTTGTGCATCTCTGTAGAAAGAGATCAAACATAGATTTATATAAAAGCTCCATCCTATAATATCTGTATACTTACTTCGCCTTGATGTTAGTACCCTCCACTGTACTGGTTTTGGCTGGGATAGAGTTAATTTTCTTCATAGTAGCTAGTGTGCGGCTGTGTTTTCGATTTGTGTCAACACAGGGATGTTTTGCTGAGGAGCGCTTTCATAGATTCAAGGCCTTTTCCGCTCTTCACCCCACCAGGAAGGAGGCTGGGCAAAAGGTGTGGGGAGGGGTCACAGCTGGGACAGCTGACCCCAAGCTGACCATAGACACATTCCATATTATATGGCCTCATGCTCAGCTTATAAAGCTGGGGGAAGAAGGAAAAAGGGGCAATGTTCGGAGTTAAGGCATTTTGTCTTCCCAAGTCACTGTTACATATGGTGGAGCCTTGCTTTTCTGGAGATGACAGAACATGTGCCTGTCCATGGCAAGTGGTGAATGAGTTCCTTGTTTCGCTTTGCTTGCATGCACAGCTCTTGCTTTGCCTATTAAATTATCTTTATCTCAACCCACGACTTTTCTCACTTTTACTCTTCCGATTTTCTTCCACGTCCCACTGTGCGTGTGAGGAGGTGAGAGAGTGGCTGTTTGGTGTTTAGTTGCCAGCTGGGGTTAAACTATGATATTCATAAATCACAGAGTAACAGAAAAATATCTAATGTTTGCTCCCATTCCCTTCCCTCAGGCCAAAGACAGAGGCCTGCATGTTATTCCCATTTTCTACAACTGCCCCGCAACTTTGGACCCTAGATTTCGCCTTCAACATCTGTTCTTGGCTTGTTATTCCAGTGAGGTCATATACATATTTTGTTCACCTTAGTAAAAGCAGGAAAGATCCAAATTATCTTTAACTTCTGCATTTTTCATTTAGATCACAGCTGATTTTTTTCTTCCGCTACACCCCCCCCCTCCAATTTTTTTTTTTGCAGCAGAACCATTTGTTTCTATTTCAGTTATATTATACCTGTTACTTTAGGCTCCCTCCAAAATAATGATATACAGCCATGAACAAAAAGCCCCTCCTACATCAGCAGGTGAAATCCAATAATCTATTTAAATGTCTTTTACTAACTCTCCTTTGACTGACTACTTATGTTATTTTGCAATCAGGAAAGTCTGACAGCTTCAAAATAGACCATAAGCAAAAGGACAGACAGAATAAAAGTTTAAGCAGTAAAGCTGAAGTGATTTCTTTTGCCACCCATCTTTCATGCTGCCTTCCATGTAAAGCATCTTTCTGTTCACCAAGGTCTTCAGCATGTTTGTTTAAATATAATTTATATTAAAACCAAGCAACCATGCAATTCTGTAGCACAACATTCAGCTTTTCTGATGTTCCATTAGTATTACTCACAATTTGTGGGGGATTAGAGGGGAATTCTTCATCTATTTATGAAGCACATACCATTACAAAGACTCTATGCATACATAAAGTGGCAAGCAGTTAAACATCCAGAAAAAAGCAGCCAGCAGGAATAATGGCAATAAAGAAATAATGGCTTAGGTTTGAAGAAGAGCCATCATACACAAAACTGGTATTGACACTGGAGAGCAAGAAGCAGGTGGGTGGTCCCAGTGGTGCTGTGGGTGCAAAAATGAATATACACTACCTGCCAGATGCCTGTTAGAGTAAAGGACCAATCTATACAATTCTCTCAGGAACATCTGGATTGTGATAATGTAACACTGTAGCTTTTTGAGAGATTTACAATTTCTAATTAGTACACACAACATTTAATGTTTCAGCTTAAAATTAACAGTTTTGTTAATACCTGTCTATGGCTTCCTACAAAGCAGAACTTAAAAAAACCCAGTAACTCTTCTGCAAACTTGAGATCTCAAAAGTGTATTTCTATATATTTTAAGCATATTTCTAAGTTAATTATCTTGAAAAGAAAAAAACAGACATAAACCCATGGCACAGAAAACTCCTATCAGCTGTTACTGAGCTCTTCCTCACATTTTAAGTGGCTCAAAAAGAAAGTACACACATAGTTTAGAAGCTGTTTGTGAAGTAACTATATACAATCTTGTATATGGATGAACAGACCTATTTAATATGGCAGAAAAATTAACTTAATAATTGTTTTTCTGAATGCAATGACACTAAAAGTTTAAAAAATTTTCTATGTACCAAGCTGCAGAGCTATAGAACTTAGAGACACTACAAAGTGGTGCAGTAATAGCAGGTACTACCACAGAACTATACCAGAATAAAGTTAGGAAATGGAAATTAAAATAACTACAACTTCAAGTTCCAACACTGCCGCAATACATGCACATATTTTTAAGCTGGCTGGACATTTAAGAGCCTAGACAAAAAGAGATACTGTGTGCCATGGTTTTATGTTAACACTGCTAATTAAGGTCGTATCTCTGTATTTTCCAGCATTCCTATTTGTAAATTTGACATACACTGATGATTGTGTAGGTTTTCTGGTAGTTCTGAACTTACTTTTCAAGTCATATCCTACTATAAATACGCTCCACAGCAAATTAAAAAATCCCATACAGCTTTCAGAAACACACCAATGCTTATCCAATCCATGGAGAAATAAATGGATGGTAGCAGCATGATGATGAGCTTGTTAAATCAAAAGGGAATTCATCAATATTATATCCTCAGTATTTATTTTCCCCAAGAAAAATCAAGTGAGTCAGTTTTCTAAAGATTTATGACTAAGTAATAGATATCACAGTCAAAAAAAAAGGGAAAAATGAATGTGTGTTTCTTCCTGAATAAATTTTCAACCTTTTCTTTTATCTCAGAAAAGTATAATTATTTGCTATTACAATTATTAGCATACAATGTAAGTGAAAACACAAACATACCATATCATTCCAGAGCTGCAGAATCTTGTTCTTTCAAATTCTAAAATGGACTTCTACAGTTCTTGTACCTATAATGCAAAACATTACAATTCAGTTCTTGCACTATGCTCCGTACCAACCTGAAGCTCAATACAACTTCAAGATAATACATTCAAAAGTGACTATTTGATTAGTCACAAGTCTGCAACTAAAGGAAACACAGAATCATAGAATGTGTCAAGTCAGAAGGGACCTACAAGGATAATCATACCCAACTCCCCGCTCCTGACAGGGCTACCTAAAACTAAACCATATTAGCTTCCCAAACTAAATCACACTTCTTACTAAAAAATCACAACAGAAAATAATAATTATGTTAGATGAACTACAAAAGCAGAAAGTTCATATACACAATGTTCCCTATTCTTTCCCCTGTAGTGATGCAATAGAGTTTTACAATTCCATTCATCATTACAAACACCAATTTCCTTTCTCCTTCCTGGCCTTTCTTTTTTCTTTTTTTTTTTTTCCTTCAAGAACTGGCATTTATAATCAGAGAAAAAAACAACCCCACTCAAAAGAAGTCACAGATAGAACCAAATCTTTGTTCTGGGAGCATAAATTGCTGGAGTTCAGTAAGCTTTTCTATAAATTCTTCATTTTCAGGAAGTAATAATTAACAAGGGACTAAAATATACTTGAAATATTTTCAACAAACACATAAAAGCACAACCAGTTTAAAGGGAAAAAGCGACAGAAGCAGAGACATATGTCCTAAAGAAGGACAGGGGTTGTGAATTCCCCATCATTGGAGGTGTTCATGACCAAGATGAATGGGGCTCTCAGTAACCTGGTCTAGTGGAAGTTGTCCCTGCCCATGGAGGGGGGCTGCAATTAGATTTTTCTCTAAGGTTCCCTACCAACACAAACCATTCCCTGATCCTATGAAATGCACTAATTACTTTCCAAAAAGTTAGTAATTTGGCACAGATTATCACATTTGCAGTACTGCAAAGATTTAATACATAATTTCTTTGTTTAAAAACTCATAAGAACAAACAAATCCAATGCAGCTGATGTAGGCTGATCTCCGATATAGATCGAGTTCCCACACAGGAAACCCTGATCTGGTTAACTTAATAGTACATTCAGGTTTATCTTAAAAGATGCCAAACCAGCAAGAATGTATCTAGTGTTAAGGGCCCAATTCTTTATCTGGGAACTGAAATGGGGTGGTCCTGGACCAATCTTGCCACTAAAGCTCTAAGCACTAACAATATGCACACAATTTTTTGTATTTTAAAAAAATTAGTTTTATAGGGCACCCTACATGTTTCGTGAAAAAAGACTGCTATTTCAAAAAACAATTCTAATAACTATGTAGCTTTCTGTACAGTTAGGATTAATGTGCTAATGATATGCAACTGTGTCAATAAAACTTTACTATCATTCAGGAAAAAAAAAAAAGAAACATTTATCTGAACAGGAGACAGTAACTGATGATTTTCCTGTTTGGAGGTTGCACTTCTACTTCATATCCACAGCAAAAATCTAAAATACCTTATATTCTACTAAAGAATAATTCTTCATTTACAATGGTGCCATTAGACAAACTCAGTTAAAAGTATTCTGACAAATGAGACCCGTACTTTCACACCTTGTGTCACAGAACTTCCAGATTAAACTTCAATGTATACACTTGTTCCTGTACAGACATAGAGCACTGACATCTGTATAAAATTCTCTCATTCTCCTCTAACATACAAAAGTACAAATTTTCAGAGTGCAGAAGGTAGAAGAGCATCAAGTACAGCATGAAAAAGTATTGCAAATACATCTACCAGGGAGCTTATGATTATTGTCCAGCAATAGAGACAAGAAAACAGTGGTTCCCAACAGAACTGAAGCTACGGAGTAGTGTAGGACAGTACAACTGATAGAGGAAACAAGACCACAACAGAGGAGACGTAGACAGTGGATTTGCATAATAACACACAGCAACAGAAGAGCAAATCCAACAACACAAAACTGAAGTTCCTGGACTTCCAGTTCTTCTTCAATCTCTCCCCACCAGATACCACTAAGGCAAAACAGAGTTCAGCAGACCACTAGTTTTAAAGTCTACATTCGCTCAAAGGCTACATGACCAACACAAAATGACATAAGGCCCTGTAATGCTTGTCTAAAAGGAAGGAAAATGATTTCATGAAGTCAGATGTACTTTAACATCCACCTTTAGTATACTTAATTAGCACTAAGCCACATCTGCCTAAAAAAATTCAAACAGCAAATGGGACTAGAAGCTTGGCCAACATTATTGCTTCTACTCAACATTAAAAAATCTTGATCTATCATGGGACCAAAGCCAAAAAAGCTGCTTGTTTACAACTGTCATACATTTTCAATAAGAAAAGGAGACTTCAAGGCACACTGAATTATATTAACACAGACAGTAAAGCACTGAATTAACCACACTGCAGTATACAGAATAACAAAATATTTAAGAAATTAATTATAAATTACAAAAATACTTTGCAACTCTCATGTCTGGCTTGATAAAAGATACCGCGAAATCATCTCTATCAGATGCTTAAATTATATTTTCCACTTGTGGTTTTGGGTTGTTGTATTTGTCTGGTTTTATCCAGTAACTGTAACACAACAGGAACAGGAGAAAAAGTTCTGAGAGCACTAGACTAAAGAAATAATACCTAGTATTGTAAATTTTCTAACATAATTTCAAATATTTAAGTTCAATTAAGAGTAACTTTCTTCCACAACTGACATTCTTAAGAGTAAACGAAAATCACGTTAGCCAAATTAAAAACATGTATTCACAAACATCCTTCTTTCACTAAGATATTCAGGTTATAGGAATCATACAAACGGAGTATTTTTCACAACCTTACTACGTAAAGGGCTCAACCTTTGCAACCAAGAAATACCAGGGTTTCACAGAAGTGATACACTCTCTCGGGAGCTCCCTTGTCCTTGAAATCTGATGGGATTTGCAGGTTGTGTGGACTCTTAAGTATGTATTTCTATTGGCTACAATAAGCAAGTTTTGCTACATCAGCTGAAACACAACTAGGTGTTGCTACTCAGCCAGTGTAGTGTACACCAGTATACCTTGGACTTTCTAAAAATAAACCTGGGTGTATACACATAGTAAAACACAATATCCATCACCAAGACTTTGGACACAACATTTCACTATGAAAAAACAAGCAATCATTATCTAAATATGGCTATAAAAATAAGAAAGATAAACAATTGTATTGGAAACAGAAATTCTGAGGCAGTGATAGACCTCTTCAGTATTATCTAGCTTTGCAGAAGTTTTTGAATCCTTTTAAGAAAATGGCAAATACCACATTGTAAAATAAGAATATATTAAGCATTAGTCAGCTCAAACACACAATTAACCATAATGCAAAAGGAAAATTCATCTACAACTATGATAGCCTTTCTTGAAGTATTTTGACCTACGTCCCATTTTAAAAGTTCAGCTCCTTTAAGAGCCACTCCACCACCTGCTAACAGCCCAAGCCTGCTGAACTGCAGCTGCTCCAGCCTGGGTCCCAGGGAGCATACCAGAGCAGGAGTACACAAGTAGTGCCAGAGCCTGGCTGCCTAGACAAGCCTGGCATCTCTCAGCGCCATGCAAGCTTGGCAACACGATACAGATCGCTCTTGTGCCTCCCCTGCACACAGCTCTCAAAGGTAAGGGAGAGGGTGTTTGTTATTCTGATCTCATTTCATTGATTTCTTTGGTGTAATAATTATCAAGGAAGTATTAAAAAGTCCTAAAAGCAATTTGCCAAAGGAAGCAAAGAGTATGGTCTTCTCTATGAAGGAGAGATGAGCTAGCTTCACACCTAGAACTCCAGCTCGGTCAGAAGTCCTGTCAGTCCTCACACAATGCCAGAATGAAAAGCAAACTATGTAGACTAATCATTGCCAGACCATTATGTAACAACCACCCAACCCAAACAGAAGTTCCATAATTTTCTGCTTGTGATCCTACTGATGCACAGCCCACCAAGATCAAATTTCCTGTGGGTTTCAAACCACTCCGTAGTTTCTGATACTTAAATTTTGTCTTTAGTTATTTAGGTCACAGCTTTGACATTCTGTCACACAAGGACTGAACATGAAGGCACACGGAGGACAGGGAGATATGAGACAGCCAGCACGGCTTCACCAAGGGCAAGTCCTTTAACCTAGTAGCCTCCTATGACAGAGTGACTTCATCAGTGGACAAGGTAACTGATGTCATCTATCTGAACTTCTGTTAGGCCTTTGACACAGTACTGCAAAACACCCTTCATCCTAAATTGGAGAGATAATGGATGGACTCTTTGGTGGATGAGGAATTGGTTGGATGATTGCATGCAGAGGGTAGCAGTCAATGGCTGAAGGCTCAAATGGACATCAATGACAAGAGGTGTCCCTCAGGGGTCCATACTGAGGTTAGTATTGTCTAATATCTTCATCAACGACAGTGGGATTAAATGCACCCTCAGGAAACCCGCAAACGATACCAAGTTGTGTGGTGCGGCTGATACGCCTGAGGAATGGAATGCCATCCAGAGGGACCAGGACAACATTGAGGAGTGGGCCCATGGGAACCTCATACAACAAGGACAAGTGCAAGGTCCTGAACCTGGGTGGGGACAACCCCTGGTATCAATATAGGCTGGGGGATGAGGGAGTTGGCAACAGAAAGTAACTACAGAAGGACTTGGAGATCCTGGTTGCTGGAAGGCTAGCCTTGTGCCAGCAACGTGCGCTTGCAGCCCAGAACATATCCTCAGCTGCATCAAGAGCAGCAGGCTGAGGGACACCCCACCTGGAGTGCTGCATCCAGCTCTGGAGCCTGGGAGCAGGACCTGTTGGGAGCAAGTCCAGAGGAAGGCCACAAAAATGATCAGAGGGCTGGAGCAGCTCTCCTGTGAAGAAAGGCTGAAAAGAGTTGGAGTTGTTCAGCCTGGGGAAGAGAGGGATCTGGAGAGACCTGATTGCTGCTGTTCAACACTGAAAAAGAGCTTATAAGAAAGATGAGGACAAACTTTGTACAAGGGCCTGCTATGACAGGACAAGAGGTAATGGTTTTTAACTAAAAGACAGTAGATTAATACTAGACATAAGAAAAAAAAATTCTTACAATGAGGCTGGGTAAAACACTGGAACAGACTGCCATGGGGTAGGAGATGCCCCATCCCTGGAAACATACACAATCAAGCTGGACGGGGTTCTGAGCAACCTGATCTATTTGAAAATGTCCCTGCATATTGCAGGGGAATTTGGACTAGATGACATTTAAAGGTCCCTTCCAACCCAAACTATTCCAAGTCTATGGGAAAAAAAAGTAATGCACTCCATATCAAGCAGTCAAGTGGTACATCAGTTAAAGTTGTCCTATATCCACCACCACTGTAATCCACGTCTGGCTGACAGTCCAACTTTTGTCATACAATGCAAGATGAGCATGATTGTCAAAAGTAAATTATGTTAGCACATGGAGCATGTTTTTAAAGTTATTTGAATGGATGCAAACGGCAATGCTTTTCGATGAAAAGTACTTGGAGAGCTACATATTGTGAATGCCCCTTTCAAGCGACCAGATTAAAAAAAAAAAAAGAATTCAAAGCTCTGCTTTGCTAACTAAAAGTTTCTCTTAAAACACATATACTTCTGTTCTAAGAAAATTCAAGTAGCTTCAGAAGAAGCTGATCACCCCTCTTACCTAAAACAGTGAAGTGAGGGTCCAGAAGGGAGCCACCCATTTAGTTCCAATCAGCTGAACAACTGCAGCTTCTCCTAATTCTTCACCACTCTGTAAAACATGGGTAAAGAACCATGCAGGACAGTAACGGAAAGAGTATCGGTAAAGACTGACTTCCACCCCCTTCCTCCATTCAGCAGTTTGCATAATACAGGGAAGCAGGCTCAACCTATTAAAGTAAGTAAGAAGTAGTTAATGCTTCCTTTAAGGATTCATTCATAAGAGTATTTGTTAGACAGAACACTATGATCATATTTAATTTACAATGTAATTCTGCACTCAGTAAGTTATTTTGTCAATAAGCTCTGTCACTCCTAACCACAGGAAGGTGCAACTATTCCAAAATAGCAATTTAAAGTGCTATTTAGGCAGATGTTACATTGCCAAACCTGAATCCTGGATCTCTATGTTATTTGATTTTTTCATATTCCTCCTGTGAAGTTATTTTCCTGAAGAAATGTGTCACCAGCTGGTGTAGTTACTGAAGTGTTGCTTCCTTGCAAAATGTTACCTTTAGACTGTATTTGCTGACTTTCTGCTAACCAACCAGATACATTACACACATTACTATTCCTACGAACCAGCTTTTTTCCAAACTTTTATCCATGGGCAACACAGCCTTATGAGGTCGTCAGGCACTGCCTGTAAATACAAGAAGTTAATGCAGTAAAGGTTAAGGTCAAAGTATTTAAGGTGACAAAATTCACTTCAAACAGGAGATTTGCTCACTGCTGCTTTGTCTGGGAACCAGTATTTAGCACAGCTTATAGAATTTCTGGGAGGGGGTAAGGAGTAGATTTTTTTTTTTTTAAAGTAAACAACCTACTCTTAATTTTTTCATTACAAATAGCAAATCCCTCCTTCCATGTACAAATCAGAATTTGATTAGTGACAGAAAACCTTTTAACACTGCTTCTCTGTAAAACTCATTTCTACCTTAAATATACTCGATACTTCAGAAAATTGTAAAACACACCTCCTTTGTTTAAAAATCAATATCAATTAATTTATTAGAGTGAAGACTTGGCCCACAGTACCAGAAAGGAAGACTGATGCTAGAAATGAGATCTATGCCTACATACTTTATGAATTCTGTCCCCTTTTCCCTCAATTGCATGTTCTATTTTTAAGAATTAGTGGCTTTCATCTTCAGGTGTATGAATATCTTGGTGTGGGGAGGGAGAAAGACATTTCCAGCTTTTAAAAAGGGATGAATTCTCTCCAGACATTCACGAAATAAACCGAAATTAAAAGTAACAGAAGGGAAAAAAAAATCTTTCCTGCACAGCAAAAATTAAGATGATGCATATTTACAAAACCAGAAACACTAAATTAATTCCATGATAAGTGTCACACGATGTACTACACTAATTACTGTTTATAGAAAATGTTATATGCTTAAACATGTTCACAATTAAACATGTTTATGACTTAAAACTCAACTCAAAGCTATTTCCACCATCATTATTTATCTGGTTAAGTAGAACCTGCAAATTCAGAGAACTAGTGAAGAATATGTCAACAAAGGACATAATCATAATGGAACAAGCATGATTTTATACAGTGGTACGTATGACATTTCATACTTTCAAAAGAGAAGTTAAATGGTATGAAAAAGAACCTGTTTTATTTTGTCCAGACAATTAAAACAACTGGGGGCAATTTCAAGGTGCTCTAACAGGGACTCTTAACAGGCTGAGAACATCACTGGAAGTATTCAACACATACACAGTTTTCAATTCCATTCACAAAAGAATCATTGTTTCTATGTTTTTAAACAGCAGCAGCAATTTAAAAAAGGAAAAGACCAAAAGTCTTGTTTGCTATTAAAAGAAGGACCAAACCCACACAACTTTAGAGTTCAGAAGAGGACTTGGATTGAGAAATCTAGGCTTTGAAACACACTGCTGTGAAAAAGTTCCCGCTTTTTCAAGACTTTTTTCACAAAGTCATAGAACCATGCCCTGAAACAAACCCATATAAATCAACCATTTATTTTGCCATCTAGCTTGGTGCTTTTATTTCTAAATTCTTGGGAGATGCTCAGGACACTCCAATGAGGAAAAATAGTGAACACCTCTGATAAACAAAATGAACTTCTTAATTCCAGCAGGAAAGATGCTACATTAAATAGCAACCATTTGGAGTGGAATGGAAGATATTTGTAAAAGACGAAGCATCTGTAATATTGCACAGAAATAATTTCAATTAAAAGCATCAGCTCTGTAAACATAAATAGTGGACTAGATTTTCTTTCACTGTTTCTCTGTACCGAGTTGACAGAATGTTACTGTTAGGAAGACAAGTCATAAGCACTACAAACTACATCCGTTTTAAAAGACGAACACATGTGATAGTTTTCTCCGCATATCCGTATCAATTTAACAATACACATTTCATATTTTCAATTCAGCATACTCAATTAAACTGAGTTCTGCCATATTTTCAAATTTCCAAAAAGTACCTTCAACTGTTCCCACAATGAAAGGGCACAGCGTATTCAGAGCCAACATCTAAACCAAGCAGTTTATTAGAAATGTAAAGCCCATTTCCCAGGACTTTTCATTCTTACCAAGTAGTACACCTCTCTGCATTATTCCCCTCTCCCCCCCATCATAAATGTCTAACAACAAAGTACAACTCAGAGCATGGCTTCTCCCTTCGCAGGGAATCTCCCTCTAACTGGATGCTATTTGCATGAATTAGGAACTTAATCTTATCTTTCAGACCTCTCTCTTTCAAACCAGTGAGCCATTAAAAAAGAAAAAGATAAACTGACAATACAATCACACAGGTCTTACTTTGTTAAGAAATCAAAGCTAAAATCGGGTACACTTTTCCACTGAGAAACTTTCTGCTAGACGTGCAAGAAGCATGGTAAAACGACTCTGAGAAGCCAATTTCTCACAGGGCCTCAGGTCCGCAGACTCCTACAGAGGCAGGTAAGTTTCCATACAGACAGAGGGGCCACCCCTGAAGTTATGTGTAAGACATACGCTTAGTCCCAGAATTAGACCACCTGACACATTACACAGAAGGAAACATAAACAAGTATTTCCCTTAACTGGAGAAAAAAAGAATCACTACAAGTCTATATATTACAGGTTCTTGCCACCTAAAGAAGAATTGTGGAACATGTTTTGCTTCTTAAGCAGTAGTAACTTCTGAATGACCAGAACACATCATCTCAGCAGTGAACTGAACATCCCTTAAAATAAATACTGCAAGTCTGCTCAAAAATTGAAGCCCAGAAAGTCCTGTAGTCAGGAGCGACAGATCACATCCATCAGCAAGGCAGCCTGTTCACACATTCAGAACCAACTCTTCAGACTGGACAGAAGGTAACACAAGGAAGTGAACAGACCCACTTTGTAAAGCAGGCCTTGCTCACTAGTTAGGAGACCCTCTAGGACTTCCCATTCCGGCAGCCGGCCCCGCCGACTGCACCGAGCCGTCCCACCCCCAGAGCAGCTTCGAAGAGCAGTCACCGAACGGGGAAACTGAGGCAGGGGTAGGCTGGGTTCACCCAAGGTCGCCCAGCGAGCCGGCTCGCCCCGGGGGGACGGGAGAAGCCCGGAGCCACCCGCCCGCCCGGCCTTGCCGGGGTGGCCCCGCACCCATGTGTCTCACGGCGAGGAAGGAGAGCACCCCCGGGGCCGCCACCTCCCGGCCGCCTTCCCCTCCCCGGCGCGGGGGAGCTGGCAGGGCCGCCTCCCTCCCCTTCAGCGCCAGCGTGAGCCGGGCGCCATCCCCGCTCCCGGCCCTGCGCAGCGCCCACACCGACCTGGGCACCTCGGCTGCTGCTCCCGGGCGCTCCCGCCGCCGCCGCCGCCCGGGCTCATGCGGGGGCC
>VZRL01006114.1:453305-506021 GCA_013397895.1 Origma solitaria | reverse complement strand
GGCGCGGCGCGGGGCGGGGCGGGGCTCGGGGCCGCGCGTGCGCTCGCGCAGGATCCGGGATGGGGGCCCGGGAAGAGGGGAGTGGGTGTGGGGTACATGTGTACACACGTACGTATACATCTGTACATGTACGTGCACATATATACACGTACATACACACGGACAGGTACATACGCATATATACAGGTACATACATATAGATATATAAACGTGCACGTACATCTATACACATACACATACAAGAACCTGTATGTATATATATGCACACTTGCATATAGACACACATGAACATATACTTGCACATACACAAATCTATACACACGCACACACATGCACACATGCATATATACATGCATATGCTCACGTGGGCACACACTTCAGACATGCACACATACGCATATATATACACGTGCACACACAACAACATGTGCACATGTAGACACACCTGTACACACATACACACATAAGCACACACATATACACGCACGCGTCTGCACACATGGTTGTACATGCTTGACAGGCTGACGTGCACATGCGCACAGGCACTCTCATACCCATGGACATACACAGAAGCAGAGGTATATAGGAGGTGTGTGCAGGGACGCACGAGCCCACTTGCATGCACATACCCTCATGCATACGTTATGCACACACGTGTTCTGCACATGCACATGTATGTGCATGCACGCTGGCACACAGCAGGTTGTGTGGGCACACGTGAGTGCATGCACACACACATGCATGCACACACACAGAGGTGCCCAGCTGCACACGCAGCCATGGAGGCCGGTGGGCAGCCCAGGGACTGGTGGCACAGCAAAGCCCATCCCTGCTGTGGGTGAGGAGAGTGGCTGCCACCACCTCTGAATCCATTGGCAGGTCCCCACCGAGCCCCACCAGAGCCCAGCCTGTCTGGCAGGCCCCATGGCAGCCTGCGTGGGTTTTATCGGGTTTAATCTGGGCAGGGAGCCATGGCTGGCCGGCAGGAGGGAGCGCTGGAAGGGGAGCGGCCGGTGACCTCTGGAGAGGAGCCCGTGCTGGAGCCATGTGTCAGCCAAGGCATGAGAGGACAGGCAGTGCCAGGCCTGGCCAGCCCTGCTGTGTCTGGCCCCTCCGCAGGCAAGGGAGGAGAGGACTGGGAGACTGAGAGCTGGGTGACCCATAGGTGGTGAAGCATGGGGACAGCGTTCCTGTCCCAGCCTGCAGCAGTGGGCAGAGAGCCACCACAGTGTAAATTTAGGTCATCAAACGCCTGGTGTTATTCAAACCTAGCACCCTGGGGGACACAGAGGGCAGAGCTGGCTGGTGGGGCTGGAAGGATCAGGCAGTGGGACCTGGGGATGCAGCCCTAAGCGTGGACAAAAAACCCTCTGGTCTTGTGCCACTCTGCCTGACACCTGGCTCTCTTCTTTGCCCCATCAATAATATTTTGATTCTCTCTTGGGTCATTCGTTTTCTTCCTCTACCTACACCCAGGCCTATGCGTTGCAAGTACACTTTCTGTGTGATGTTAAAAACACAAGTAAAAGTTGTGTTTTGGCATGTCAGTGTTAAAAGCAGGTTGATCAAATAATTTTAAAATGGGGCAATGCATGCAAAATTTGACTTTTTTTGGATACTGACTTTTAAAAGTTTTAAATGTATGGAGCTACAAGCATAGAAGGGGGGAAGGAGTAAGTTGAAAGAAAAAAAGAAAAATAGATCTGACTCTTTTCTGTATTATCCCTTTATAAAGGCAATTAAATAGAGGTGCTTCTGTCCTGGCAGAGAGTATGCTTTCTTGTTTTGTTTTTGAAAGTATAAACTAGAAATACAAGTAGTTCTCAAATGTTAGAATAAGCTGTTAAAACCATAAACACAAATTCTCAAAAATATGATACTAAAGCCCAGTTCTGAGCTAGGAAATAGGTGTTTAGGAAGGCGTCTTTTTTGGCACAATTTTGGAAGACCTATTGTGTTTGTTGCAGGGTAATAGCTGGTAAAACCAGTGGACTCAAATGGCATCATTACACACCAGTGCAGAGAGTCCTGGTACTCACAGAGAACATGGTGGGCAGATGTAGAATTGAAATATTAAGACTGAATGAAGTATTCTTGTACTTCAGCGTGGTCTGAAAGCAGGGTAAATTGCTGTGCTCAGATGGACAGTGGTAATTGTCTAAAAATAAACACTGGCATGAGCACAGCCTTCTGCATCTGGAGGCTCTCTCCCACACAGTAGCAAAACCTGTCAACTTTCATGTATTAAAATTTCAGATTCAGGCCAAAGTTTATTGTGCCATGAGCTTTCCTGTTACCTCAGAAGTAGTAATATTGAAAAAACTGCATCTGGAAGATGCACTGTCTTGCTGCTTTTCCCATGCTCTATTGCAGAGCCCACATGCACCATCCTTATCTCCTGCCGTATTGTAAGGATGCTATGCGGAAGCATGTCACAAGCGGAGTCCACGTAAACAACATCTTCTGCTCTCGTCTTACCTGCAGAGTCATCTCATCTCAGGCTGGTCAGGCATTTGGTATATCCATGCTGGCTGTTCCCAGTCTGGAAGTTCTTGCTCTACTGTGTCTTGAAATAATCTCCCAGATTTGCAGATGAAGATGCTCATCTATCTCCCCTTTGATCTCCATACCCCACATCCTCCTTGCCTGCAGCTCTTGGGGACCTCTCACAAACACTGTGATCATTGAGAGATGGCAGAAGGTGGCTTCACAGTGACATTGGCCAGCTCTCTGTCATCACTTACCATCTGCTCCCATGAGCTTGCATATTCCAGTTTACCTAAGTAGTCTGTAACTTCATCCTGCTCATCTGAGACCAGCATCTTTCTCCCTCAAACTTTGCTACTAGCCATAAGGTCTGGGAGCCCCAAGACTACACCATTCCAGCAGCAATGGCACTCATGTAGTCTTTTCTGTATCCTGTGCCACTGGTGCTCTGTCCCTTTTTGGAGCAATTCCAGCATTTCCTTAGTCTTTTTGCCACTGATGTAGCTACAGATGCTTTTATTGTCCTTCACATCTCTCACCTGTTTCATCTCCAGTTTAGCTCTGGCCTTCACAATTTTATCTCTGCATGCTCAGATGATGCTCCTAAAGCCCTTCCTGGAATTCATTGCAGTCAATCATTGCATGAAAACTGGCTCCATAACTTTTATCAGGACACTGGGTCATCTTTTTGTTTTCTTATAGCAGAAAGGACCAGTATCCAAGATAGGAACACGACTGATTTACATGATGACGGTCTTTTCAAGCCCTCTGTGTTTCCAAATAGTAGTTGATACTTGTTTGGGTCTTTTGGACCGTGGACAGCGTCAAGTGCATTTTTTTCCATAGATTGCAATCCTGAGATCTTGCCTGTGGTTAGTAATGAGCAGTTCATAACCTATCACTGCTCTGAGCTTATTTTGTTTAGATATGTCACAGGTTTTCCTCTGGAGAAACCAATGCAATTATGAGGAAGAGGCAAATGATAACAGACAAACAAAATGTGAAGGGTGGATCGAGCTGATTGGGATACTGGGGTGATTTATGGCACTGTCTAGATGCAGAGGTATGGAAAGGAGACTTCACTGAACAGGACACAGATGTGAAGAGACTCACCTCTCCTGTTTTGAGGAGATGTGAGACAAATCACATTGGCAGTGGACAGGCAAAGAATGGTACATTAAGGAATATACACTGAACAAATTGCAGTATGGCAGTGTTGCACGGGCGACCAAGTGACATGATGGATTTGATTTTGATTCTGCCAGGGATAAATTGCTATTTTGGGGGAAATACTAAATCACTTCTAGCTTTTGTGTCATGTGCTTGCAGCTTTTTATTACTTTGTGATAGCGTGACTAGCAATAGACTAACTGGGGCCATTGATGTGCCTAAGTTGCTTGTGTTACAGTGGGGATGATTGTGCTTTCCTGCCTCATTTAAGTATGTCACATATTCTGAAGTGATGAGATGTTAGGGTACAGAAATGCTTGTGCTGCCATGAATGCTTTCAACAACTTTACATTGGTATAGCCAGCTGCTGGAAAGCAACTGGATCTGCCTAGCTGAACAGGCTCTGAATTTGGAGAAATCTGACTTGAATTCCCAGTGGAAAAGCCACCACTCCCTCCCTGCTTTCTTGTTAATCCCTGCAGCTCTAGGGCCTGGGTATGGACTGCAGCTGAGGAGAACAAATGGTTTGACTGTCTTCTGCAGTGATCTCCTTCACAGAGCAGGCTCTGGTGAGATGCTTCAATTACATTATTGAAGTAATGTTTGGTGAAAAGGTAAAAATCAACTATTATGGCTAATTCACCTGGTCATGAAATAGAAGTACTGCAGAAAATCTAGTTTTTACATCTGAACATTTGGAAACAAACAGGTTTTTTTAACTGTTGAGGGGCACAAATACAACTTGTCTGATAGACAAGTTGTATGAAATAGGCAGTGGTTCCCAGAAGGAGGGAAAGGACTTTAAAAATAGAATCCCAAGCCTCATTCACAATTCCCTGTGATTCTGGAGAAATGCCATCGTGAACCAAGTCTGCTGCATATTAATTTCAGTAATGTGGATATCTCACTTCAGAACTTTGTAGCAAATAGTTTCCTCTGGAGAAGTCTTTGTAAACACATGCAGAGCCCTGTGTGTGTCTTGTTCTCTTTTAATTTTAAAACTCCAATACAAATGGTTTGATAATACTTTTTTTGGTGTTCACTTCAAATAATTACATAAGTGGAAATTCGATAGTGAAGCTCTATAAGTGTAACCCCTTAGGTGATGGGGTACACTGAAGTGCATCGAGACTTTCTGAGTCAAGCCAAATGCTTCAGTGTCCCTTTGCAGATAAAAAGATAAGGGAGAGGAAAAGATCATCAGTAGTGGAATGAAATACTGAAGTTTTGAGTTAGAGCATAGTCTGGGCAACTGGGAAATTAGAGAAATCCCCTTTATGCAGGCATTTCTGAAGGGCTATGCATACTTCTGAGTCCTGAAAAACGTACTTGTTCTTCCTTTTCTCCACACAAATAGATGAACTGGTCCCTTGGTTTGGCTGTGATGTGAAGATTCATGCTGTCTTGAAGTGGCTTCCATTTCTGGAGACCTGTCTCAGTTGAGTGAGGTTGTTTCAGTTCCTCCCTGCAAACTGAGGGAGGTTTCACTATGCATTTTGCTGAAATAAGCTTGTCAGGGAGAGTCTTGCTTCCCTGAATGCTTTGCCCAGCCCAGTGGCCTCTGGAAGGAAATAGGGTGAAAGGAGAAGCAGTTCACGTGCACCTCTTTCTTTCCAAGTCTAATGTACCGTCTTTCTGCAAGCCTCCCACTTAGCTCCTCCAGTCTTCTTGAAGATGGAGCAGAATATAGGCATTTCAGTTCTTTCCCAGAGGGTGAGAGGTTTGTGATTTGCTGGAGGTCTTCATCATATTTCCTTTGGTCACTTGCACACATGGACTGGAAATGCTTTTTGGGGCCATTCTGCATTCTTTCCAGTTCTGAGCTCTGAGGGTACCAGCACTGCAGTGATTTTCACATATTTCTTTTCTTTTTTTTGTTTTTCCCCCCTTTTTCACTCACTGCTGTGCTGTATTACACACTTTTCTACATTTGCAGTCTGGCCCTGGTGCCTGACGTGTCTGTTTTCAGAAAGAAGTCTTGAGCAGTTGTAGCTGTGAAAGATGCTTAGGAGCAATGCTTTTGTTTACTCTGAGATTTCATGGGGACATCTTGGTCTGTTTTGCAGCACTCAGCGTAGCTGAAACTGCCTTACATTACATAGCTATGCAGGTTTGGGCTAGCCATTGTTTTGGTTGTAGAAGAGGAGCCTGACTGACAGCTGTATCTCTGACCACATGCCTATGGTTTTTTTCCAAGATATGTATAGAAGTCTGATTTGCTGAGCAGAGCAAAATGGCTTTGTGCAATTAATGTGACATGCTTAATAATGCTTGGAAGGATGTAGGCAACTGCATTTATAAACCTGCTGTGGCTAAAAAAAATTTTAAAAACTGACAAGCAATCCCAGTGCAAACACGTGCTTTTCTAGAAAAGGGAGAAAAGGGGCTGCATAGTGCCTAGTTGTAATGTTGCTTTTGAGACAAAACATTCTGTTTTTCCAAGAGAACTTGTGTCATGCCAGAAACTCACTTTATCCTTGGGTTATCCTACACAGTGACAAATTCAATTTATGACCTTTTTTTTTCTTCTTTGGCATTTTAATGTCATAATTACTTTCCTATTTAAACAGCTTATTCCTTGAATACAGAGTATGGTTTGGTTATTAGCACTGCAGTGGCACATTGGTGAAATCAGGTTCAACCAGCTCTCTATATTTTTTCCAGTCAATAAATTATTTTTAAAAGGTCATCATGACATAATTGAAAAGTTGAAGGCTCAGGTAATTAGCATCAATATGCAGCTTTCCCCACCCAGTATTTTATAAGCTGCTTTACTATTACTGTCTGGGGAGGTTTTAATTTGAAAAGGGCACTCCTGAGGGATGTCTGCATGAAGATGAAACCTTATTGAGCTTGGGAAGAAAAGGTATCAGCCACAGCTCCAATGTCTCTTGTCATAGATGCAAGAGGATGTTAGAAGAGAAGCTCAGGTCCCCTCCTTTCCACAGCAGCAATACTCATTTTACTCTAGATGTTGCTATGCCAAGTTCAACCTTCTGTAGCTATTAGGACCTACCCTGCAGTATGACCTTACTCTTAAGGTAGAATGTAGGACTCACAACATTTCTTCATCAGTATATATATTTCTTCATCAGATGTTTGGCTGGCTGCTCCTTTCAGGAAAACAAGAGGCATGAGGAAGAAGATGGAGAGTTGAAGGTGCTTCACATGCCTTGTCACAGTGAATTGCCTGGGTTTAGTATCAGGTGGAAGTTTAATTCCTGTATTTTGTGTCTTGCTCCCTGTCTTACTTCCAAAGAACATCAGAGGTGGAGGAAGAAGGACAAGGATCTAGGAAGCATTGATAATTGAAGAGCCTAGGGGGGAAGAGGATGAAAATGTTAATTTATTACCAAAGTGGGATGAATTGTGTTTGAACCCAGAGGTTACAAGTACTATAATTTGTTTGTGTCCTAAGACAACCACTATCCCCAGTGCTGGGCTCTCCACAGAAGCGTAGGATTGAGAGATGCTATACAGAAAAAGTTTAATGGTTGGGGTCCTGCTAGAGAGTGTTGGAGGCTGAATCTGACCTGTGTGACCTTTGCATGTGGCTATGTCACATCTCTTGACCCCAGAAATGAAACTTACTCTGGACTGGTAATACCCATATTGCAGAAGAGATCACCCAGGCCATTTTGTACCCAGCAAATGCCTTCAATAAATGCTTGATCTGGCAGGGCATTGAACATCTATCCCATTCATGTTGATCCAGCTACTGCCCAAATGTAGATCTACAGTAAGGGATCTTGTTTGCATTTGTTCTTTTGCTTTCAGTTTTGATATCGCAATTTTGCATTTTGTGGTAATAGAAAATAATACTTTCTGTCTGGCATGCTGAAGAAATACAGCTGTTTTCACTGAGAAAGTGAAATCCTACATGGCAGAAGAAAATCCGCTTGAAATATGTGCACATTTTTCCCTGAATAAGCACTGAAATGTTTGTCCCTTGGGATGGAAATAGACCTTGGAGTTTTACCAAGGTGCTTCAGAGATCCTTGGTCCCCCTGATTTTCTCTTTCAAATATGATAACTGGAGCTGTCTGGATGCAGGACTAATTTGAACTAAAAATAAGTATCTTTTAAAACAGGATCTTCATTCTCTGGTCTCTCAGAAAGTCTGCTCAGGTATGAAACAGCTTTTGGTGTTGATTTTCTAGGCTGGTGTTTGATTTGTTTAAACTGTGAAATGCTGATTTTATTTCACTTATATGGAAAAGGCCAAGCTTTTGAGTAAATTGTTGTGTTTTTAAATATCTGATAAACTTCTTAGTACTGGTTCTTTACTAACCTTCTGTACTAATAAGTGTATTGCAGGGACTTAAAAATAAAACCAGCTACTTCACATTGTTTGGAGACATTGGAGAAGAAATATAGAGCTCTTTTTGCACATGAGAATCAGATTCAAACAGATACAATGAATGTTAATTGTGACTTCTTGTCATGTTTTCCTTTGTAAGCCTAAAAGTTCCTTGACAGCCTGGCAATTGTAGAAAGAAATATTTCAAAAAACCCACAGATCAGATGTGATTCTGTGCCCATTCTGTATTATTCTGTAACCCTGAAAGGCTGAACTGACACCACTTTTGCAGAAGGAAGCAGTGGGTTAGTGCTTCTATGCTTTTTCACAAGTGACATCTGATTTTAAGAAGTACCTGACCTGGTATTCTCACCATTCTAGGGAGGGTATTGAAAATGAATATAATCTCATGCTCCTAAATTGATCAAAATTGATGTCATTGCAGACTTAAAGGTGGTGTAAAGCTGGATGAGCACTCACAAGGCAAGGTGGGGTAAGACCCTTAAACAACGTAGGTTCTGTAACAGTGGACATCACAGCATGATCTGCTGGGTTGCAGTTTTTTACATTTGCTATATGAACAAGAATGGATGCTTGTCTGTTGTTTAGGGCTTCTTATTTAGGTATTGATGATAAAGGATGTGAAAATGAAGAGTTAATTTTCAGCTGGTGTGCTGCTGGACCCAATGTTATAAGAATTGCATCTTTGAAACTCAATCACAAACTCCTGTGTTAGAATGGAAAATTTTCCTTCAATGACCCTCTCCAGCTAGGAGTGAACAGCTGGAAATTGCTGAAAAATCTGTCCCTCTGAATGAGTGGAAATATAGCAAGATACATTGTGAAGGATGGGAAGGTTATCTTTTATTAACATACCCACACTGAACTGATGTTACTATGACTTGCATGTTACACTCCAGAAGGAATATTCTTCCATTTCCGATTTGGGTTAATTCCATGCTTACAAATACTGAACCCATAAGCAAGATTTGCACAAGAAAAACTTTTCCCTGAGAGTGACTACTGTGGTTTGATTTCCCTGCCAAGACTCCAGGTTTTTCAAAAGCTTGTTTATAAGCATATAGGGTCCTCAGCTAAGAGTTATATAGCACAGTAAGTGCTTGCAATAATTTATGAACTGGAATTAAAGTCGTACAGTACTTTCTAATACTGTAATGCTTGTAATGGTGGAAATAGTATTTTCATACAGTGTGTCATATGCTTAATTACTAATTAAGATGTAACTCTAGCCATCATGTCTAAGTAATCTTTTTTTCTCTTTTTTTATTGTCTTTCAGAAAAGTGATGCCAAACCTGTGAACTGAAAGTAGATGAAAATAATGTCAAAATTAGTGTCAAAACACTCAGGGCTACATATAAACTCTGAAGTTTAACACTAAGTGAAGTTCTGGTCCTCAGTCTTACTGTGACTATTTGCAAATATGGGACAAATATAGGAGGAATATAGGAGGAATAAGGAACAATGGCTTTCTACATGTTGAACTTGCCTTATGTGCTGGTTTTATCTGGGGTTCAGTTAATTTTCTTCACAGTGGCTGGTATGGGACTATGTTTTGGATTTGTGCTGAATGCAGGGTTGATAATATAGAGATGTTTTTGTTATTGCTGAGCAGGGCTTACACAGAGCCAAAGCCTTTCCTGCTTTTCCTACTGCCACGCTGGTGTGAAGACTGGGAGTCCATGGGAAATTTAGAGAAGACACTCTTGTGACAGGTGACCCAAACTCACCAAAGAGATATTCCAAACCATACAACATCCTTCCCTGTATATAAAGTGGAGGGAAGAAGGAGGAATGGCATTTGTCTCCCCAAGTCACCATTATGCGTGATGGACCCCTGCTCTCCTGGAGATGGCTGAACACCTGCCTGCTTCTATTATTTCTCCTTTTGTTAGAAGAATTAATTTCTCCTTTTGCTTTGCTTGCATGCATGGCTTTTGCTTCCCTGTTAAACTGTCTTTATCTCAGCCTGTGGGTTTTCTGGCTTTTACCCTTCCTTTTTCCCTGCTGGCTTTTACTCTCCCCAGTCCTGCAGGTGGGGAGTGAGCGAGTGCCTGTGTTGGGCTTGGCTGCTGGCTGGGGTCAAACCACGACACCTTAGAAGAAGAAAAGACCTCTCATGCTGTCCCACAGAGATGCCATCAGAGACACAGAGGGTACGTGTCCCTTATCATCTTGTACAGATACACGTTTATGGTGAGTGAGAACTGGAGAGGCCACCTCAGAGACTGACACCCATTGACAATTCCTTTGTGCTCATATTTCAGTTTCCACTCCCTTAAATGATAAATAAATAAATATATACCTAGCACAAGAGAACACTGCTTTTTGTGGTGTTTATGCTACAGAATACACATAATGAATGATGAAATAGTTGAACTGCAAGGTCTATTATATTACGTTTACATTAAACAACATCCTAGACAAAGTCTTTCCTGACCTACTTGAGCAAGTAATTCTCTTGTGTAGAGAGATCATGACTTGTCTCATTTTCAGGTGTCTTTTGCTAGCAGTGGTTGGTCTAGAAAGTATTTTGTTTTCCCTAGCTTTTCTGCTTGTATTTATGTGCGTGCATGAGGATCTTGATGAAGGGAAATAAAAAGACAAATGTATGATAAAGGCTAACAGTTGAAAAAATGCTTTAGAGTATTAAAACATACCTGTATTGGGATATCATACATCTATGACAAAGACAATTTTTATTATCCTGATGAGGAATTGGTGAGGAAAACAACAGTGGCTTATTTTTAATTTAAAAAAAAAGGTCTGAATGAATCCATATACTTTTAAGTAAAATGGGGATAACTGGAATAAATTGCTAATTGTTTGTATAGAGGTACTGTATATCTAAATGAGTATTCATAAGGAATGACCTTACAGATAAGACCCTTATATCATGTAGGTTCTATATCAGCAGTTATCACTGTCTAGTCTGCTGTTTTAATTTTTTTTTTTTTTTTTACCATTTGAGGATGACTCGGTGTTTGAAAGATGTGTGATATTGTTAGCTTTGTGGCTGTGAAAATGTTTTCAGTCAAGGCAGCAATGATAAAAGGGCTGCAGGGAAAGCATCAGGGAGGGATGTCTTTGCTCCGCGGGTGCTGACAGAAGCTGATTATTGAAAGAGAGTTGTTCTCTGGATGTTTGTGCCAGGTTCTGGTAGCTGAAAATAGTGGTGACTGCTCTAGGGCTGTCTGTGAAGAACTAAATTTCATCTGTAGATAAAGCAATTATAAAGGTACTGTATGTACTGCTAATCACTATGTTAATTTCTTACCCACCTGGGAAAATAATGTGAAAGGCTTTGGACAGCCTCTGCTGTTCGGTAAGCATCAGGGTCCTCAAACTGATGAATTATAAGGCTGAAAATGCCTTGTACTGGATTTGGACCAGAGAGCTGGATTTGGAAGGTAATAGAGTTTGTGCAGCATCGGAGTCGTGTGGCCTCAGGGACAAACCTGGGTGTGCAGCGCCTGAGAGCTGAGATAAGCACAGAGTAACAGCACTTGGGGAGTGGTAGCAAAGTTCACACCTCCGAGAGGGGCTTCTAATTCCTTAGCCAACTGGCCAGGAAGAAACATCCCTGGCTACTGCCGCTAGCAATCATATTGCAACAACGTGGAATCCAAGCAGGAGATTTTACAATCAGGGATCAAATTCTTGAGGGAGTATCAAATGGCCCCCTTGTGTCTTCTGCACTGGGGGACACGAGTCATCCTCTCTGCAGAATCATGCACTGAGTAGGGATGGAATTTTTCAGTACTGACCTAATAACTCTCTTATTGGTGTTATGCAGAACAGAAGTGGGCCAAAGCTAACCTTTTAGTGCAGCTATTTAAGTAAATGGTGCAAGTAACACCTCAGGTGTGAAACTTGCAGGAAGTCCCAGGGCGTCTGGGTGGATGTCTGAGACACACTGAGGGGGTGTCACAGAAAAGGAGTTTCCTTCTCAGCTCTCCTGGCTTTTGTTCTCAAAGATTTATAACAGGTTTTGCCAGGATAAACCAAGTGGCTTTTCCCGACTGCATCTTGTAGATCTATGGTGCCCAAACTGAATGGCCTTTAACATTAGTCTTTAAATCTTTTAATGTAGTGATTAAACATGACAGGGATTAAGTCCCTGTCCAATAGCAGCTCACCTGGGTGCGTTGTTGGTTAGATGCAAAGCACAAAGCCAAATGCTCTTAAGCACCCAAGCATACGGCTGCTTGAAAACATAGCAAGCCCCATCATGTCTTGTCATTAGGAAGCATTTCTTCTTTATTGAAGATAAAGTGGAACAAAAAGTGGCAAAAAGAAAGCCTTTCAGAGCAAAAGAAATAGATTGTGAACAAAGGTTGGAACAGAAATGGAAAGGTTTTATCCTAAGTTTAAATATATATATATATATATAGTATGGTTTTGATATATTTATGAAGTACCTAGTCTAATGGAAAAAGAACTTAAAATTTCATAATTTCCTCAAGTATCCAGGCAAGAGACTAAATTACTCATATAAAGGAAATCAAATAGAGTTTGACACACAAACCATTAACTAATAAAAAATTCTTCTGGTTGCCAAGTCACCTAAAAATCTCTCAGGAAATTTCAGAAAGGAGGTATATGTGTGAGCCATAGAGCCTTTAATTATGTCAACACATGTTATATTTATTCTTGCAGGCTTTTTGCCTCAGTATGTTTTCTTTCCTCCTCATCATTTTATGTGGGTTTTATGGTTAGCATACAGTTCATGCATGATTTAAACCTTGTTCTGGAGACAAAGTCCTTTGTTTCCTCATTGGCTTTTTCCAATGATGCTAATTACTATAGCAACTGAGTGCTTCCCATGGCTTTATTTTCATAACATCTCAAAATGATGAGGGGGTAGCATTACTGAGCTTTACAGATAAGCAACAGAAAGTTTGAGGTAAAAAATGAAGTACGTTTATTCATTTATAGAGGGAAAATGCCATTTCAAGAAAATTTAATTGTCCATTGATGGGTTTTGTTTTTAGCTGAAAACCACTCTGGGATGTGTGATTGTGTCACTGGATGTGTGATGGTTGTTTTTTCCTCCAGAAGAATAAAATCAAAATATTTTCCTTCCACATGCTTGAATTTAACAGGAACACATTTTTGTTGCACTGGCTCCAAATATTTAATTTGAAATGTCTTCTCCTAAAATGAAGTGAACTCGGACAGTGGAGCAGAGTCCTTGGCAGATTGTGTCTCCTAATGCATCGTCTCTGCACAGGGGCTACATGATGCTATGCGCAGCCGATGGAATGTCCATTGTGAGCCTGGGTTTCCAAAAAGCAAAGAAAAGTGGATTTATCATACTATTGGTTTGTGTGGACATGCTAACAGCCAGGACAAAAATGTCAATTTCCGTGCAGAACTGGCGCCAGGTATGCAGTGAAGAAGGTGGCAGAGAGCAGCTGCCAGCTGCCCTTTGTGGGTTATCTGGGGCTTTTGGGAGATCTGGGATGCTTTTTCACAAACTTTCATAGCCATTTCTGAACAGAAAATTTAAAAAAGGAGACCCTCTCAGGTCCCAAAGCTTTTGCTTTAATCTTTCTACTTTTTCTTTACATGCTACTTTGCACCTCTTGCTCTGTCCTGATGCCACACGCTCGCCTTTCTCTGCATCCCTGGTTCTCCCCAGGCCTCTGTGCTTCTTGTACCATGTTTTATTCATGCTTCACTCTTCCTACTGCCTCGCTGAACACCAGCCCCTGCTTTGCCCTCTCATGCTTTCACTACTCAGCCAGTCCCATTTTTCCAGTTCTACTCCCCTGAATGTTGTTTTCCTTGTCTCTTGGCAGTGTCCAAACCCATGTCCCCCATTTTGCCCTCTTGATCTTCTTTGCCTTTTGCCGGTCCAGCTGCTGGTCCTCATCTGCCCAAGCCCTGTGGACTGATGATCCCCATCCACTCCACGCCTGAATCACACCTTTTACATGGCGCTTGGATGGCATATCGATCTTCAGTTTTAGCCACTGCCCAGCCTCAAGTGTCCCAGAGTCCTGGAAGTGCAGCTCCAGGCACAAGGGAGCAGATGGAGCATGTGACAACAGCGTCAGTCACTTTGAGGAGGCCTTTCTGAGGCCAGAAGGGCTGTGGGTATCAGAAAGGCTGCTCATGGACAAGCAAGATGCGTAAAACAGGATCCTTTGGCAGGTCTGGGGAGGATGTGGAGGGCAGAGGGTAGTGGGAGGGGGCATGGGTGGCAGGCAGGAGCCTGAGGTGGACACCACCCCGTTCCTCCAACGTGGCCTTTTGGACAGCCTTGTTCTTTCCAGCTCCTCTCCGGGGTTTGCTTCTGCCATGGCCTCCGAGGCAGCAGGAGTTAATGCCAAGGGAGGCAGCTGGGCATGGCCGAAGCCCTTGGCATGCCCTCCTGATCTGCCCAGCGGCACCTGCCTCCTTCACTCTCCCCAGCCTGCACCTTCCATGCACAGGGCTGCCTCCTCTCTCAGGCAGCGTCAGGCGGGTGCTGTTTCAACCCTGCTCTCTTTTTTTTGGTGTACAGTGGCATGATCCAGCTAGGATTTTGTGAGGAAGAGCAAGGGATACTCTGACCCTTCACAAAATCCCTTTTCATGAACTGCTGCTGGAGGGAAGCTGCCCCCCAAAGGGGAAAGGTTTTTCAACAGAGCAGATTATTTGCAGCAAGATGTGCAGGGGTGATCAGAGCAGTCTTCCAGTTTAGCTGCTGCCTAACCCTAATTTTGAGATTATTCAAGGAAGGCTGAAGAAATGGGGAAATGGTGCATAAACTCCGGACAAACATACTGAAACTGAAAAACTACATGAGGTAAGACATCATCCACCCAGCAAAGAATCTGTGGTCTCTACTTACTGCTGGACTTATCTGCACCTTATTTCTGAAAACTGTTCATCTGTATGGGTAGCACAGCTGAATTAAGTTTAAGGAAACAAGGACTTTGCCCAAAGGTATTCTCCGTCCCAGCAAATGAACTGAAAATATAAAACACATGGGGCAATATGATTTTTAACAATGCTTAAAAAAAAAAATAAAAAGGAAAACACTTCTACTGTGTATTTTAGAGTTTCAAGGACAGCAAAAAATCACTGGCATGATTTAGCTGTATCTGGAGAGCTGAATCAGCAGGGAGTTATTTAACATATCTGGACAGAGTTCCTGCTGATGGCCTCTGTTGGACATCTTTGCAGTGCAATAGGCGACATGCAGATGTTTTAGGGCCCCTGCTCCAGATTCCTCTGTTAGAGCCTGTCAGTTCTGTTTCCCTTGTTTGCTTACAGTCTCCAGCTGGATCCTGACTTTGGAGCTGGGCTGTCCCACTAAATGAACACACACATTTGATCCAGTGTGCCTTGGACTCCCAGAAAGTACAGGTAGAAATGGGAGAGGCCTTTCTGATAGCTTCAATTGGAGTATTTTGCTATTACTGGTATTTCTTTTGAGCTGAGAGGCTCATGAAAGAGGATTTAAGTACCCTTGCAGTGAGTTTCACAGGCAAAATAATCATGAGCGTGGACAATAAAAGTGCCTGTGTTATACCCTTTGTGGAGAGAAGCAGGAGGTGAAGACAGCAGGCTCCTTGAACATTGCCACAATGATGGTCACTGCAGTAAGCAGAGGTCCCAGGAAGGCTATATCAGCTAAAACAAACCACTGCAGCTTCTGTCTCACAGCAGACCAGAGATTTATGCATTTTACACTCAGTTTAGGATCCTCCCAAAGCTCTTGTAGCCTCTTCTGAACTCCTGTGCACAAATAATCCCCGGCTCCTGCTAAGTGTCCAGGCAGCCCAAAAACAATTTATAACTTTCTGCTTTCAAATATCATTGCTGCTAAGGGGAGATCCCTGCTGTTTCCTCCTCTGCTTCTCTTTGCTTCTGTCCCCTTTGCCAGTGAGGATTAGGCTTGACTGCAGCTGACTTTGCTGTCTCACTTCCTGCCATGGGGTGCCAAGCGTTCCACAGTGATGCAGCAGTTTTCTCTCTGTTCCCTCCACGGGGCCATGTCAGGGCTGATGATTTTGCCTGATTCAGGGATGTGATAAGGCTCTGAACTTTTGCTGGGGGGCTGGCTTGCTGCAGGGGGTCTGAAAGGTGCAGCGAGGTGAAGGAGCAGGTGAGGAGCCACAGGATTTTCATGGACTTTACCAGGAATGAACCAAGTCAGAGTTTACTAATATTCTGCATTGGTAAAACAACACCACCTCTTTTTAAAATAATTTTTTATGGGAGGAAAGAAACTGTTGTGAAAAAGTTTTAAGTTGTATATCCATGCATGCATGTGTGCACACATGCTTGTTTGGATTCAGAAGTGGAATTGATGGCAACTAACACTGAAAAAATGCAAGCGCAATTTTTTTATTTCTGTTAGATTTTTCATGAGCCTAAAGCATTGTCACAGGACTCAACTGGTTGCTGATTTTCAAAAAATTCAATGAATTTGTGACCTCACTGAAATTTCTACGAGTTTTAATAAATACAAGTTATTAAGACAGTGTATAAAACCTAAAAGACATAGCTTTTCTCTTGATTTTGAAATATGGTGGTTTATTTTCATTGTTGTCATTCTTGCTGCCAGTCTCAGGTGTAGAGGCTAAATTTCAATATTTCTGAAGACAGTCCTGGAAACGAAATTAGAAAGAATTCTGCATTAGCATGGACGGCTTACATGATGTTCTACTTGGTACATTATAGTTTTCCCTCTTCTTATTTTCCTTCTGATTGTCAAAAGTACTTTTTAATTTTTCTAAATCACTCTGTAAATTTACATTCTGGCTTAGCTGATCTATTTTTCTATTTTAGAAAAGTCAAATTGAGTTGGCTTGGCAAAGTAAATTACTTTCCTTCAGATGAGAGGGGTTTCACTGAAGTGTTGGTTCACAAGATGCACAGTTCCCTAACTGCTGAGCTGCATTAATTGACTCAGATGCAAAGTTTTCCAGCTGGAGTTATTGCTACTTGTAGAGGCATGAGTAGGAAGGAAAGTTGTTCATTTCCTCCCTTCTCCCTGCCCTGTGTTACCTGTATATCCAAAGCCAGGTCCAAGTTTTTGGGTGTGGTACCTGCAGGGCAAGCCTAAGGATGAGCAGCAGTGAATGGGATCTTACCTCTAGTTTTTCTTTCAGGTTTCATGCTCATACTCTACCACAATTACTTTGGTCTTCACTAGATTAAGTTTTTAATTCAAGCTGCCCATCTCAGTTGGACCTCAGTAAACCTAGGAAAGCACATTATCAGTTTACAGGGAGAGAGGTGCAGAACCAGGTGATATGAGAGCACTTGATGCCAGTGCAGAGGCTGAAGATATCAGATTTATTTAACTTTTTGGTTTTCTATTTATACTTTATCCCCTGTTGTCTTCAGAGAAGCTTGAGCTGTAAACGATCATGTAGACAGGGTTGTCTTTTCTGTTTCATTGATATTCATCATCTATTCAAGAATTTTTATACACTCTGAGCTGCTTTATGTCTTTTGACTTTACTCTTTTTTTTTTTTCCTTTTTTTTTTTCTCTTTCTTCCCACTCAAGTCCTTGTACCTATCTCTGGCTTAAGAAGTTTTATGCAGACTGAGAACCAGATTGTGAAAGGTCTGTGAATAAGTATTTCCACTGGTTAATATTCTGGCCTGGTGCTGGAGAGCAAAATATCTCTGTCTGTATTAAAATGCTAACCACTCTAAGCACTAGTTTAAAGCTTATATTGATTATTGCAAAACCTCATCAACTTTCTGATCATTATCTGTGTACTGGAAATGCCCCTCTAGAAAAAAATTAAAAATCAAAGAGCAGGTCAGATTGATAGTGTTCTCAGTCATAGTTCTTTCTGTCAGTATGTTTTGAGGGACTGAGGGAAAGAGGTGTGTGAATTTCTTCCAAGCTGTACTTGGCTGTTTTTGCCTCTGCTCTGCCTGGCGCTCCCCTCTGGCTGTGAGTGGAGGATGAACTCTTGTGCAGAAATGGAGGAAATCTCAGAGCAAGTGCACAGCCTTCAAAACAAAGCACCTTGTCCTTTATAGAAGAGAGAACTTCTAATAACTAATGTTTTGTGTGTCTTAAAGGGAAAGGAAAACTACTTGCAAATGACTGATTTTGTATGCAATGGAATTTCAAGTCACTAAGCAAAAAGCAACACATATAACGCATGGATAGAGGTGTGAAGGGAATCTTTTCATCCGGACTTTTGGAAAATGCTATCCATTAGTTGTGTAAAAGCCTATGTTATGCTCACCTCTTCAAGCAGGGTGGCTGCATAATTAACCATGCTAACTGGGGAGGATGCTGGGTTAGAAGATCAGGTGAGAGAAGTGAGGTTAAAATAGCACAACAATAAAAACTGTGGAACAGAACTGGTGCTGGAAACAGCCATTCACACACACAAAGGAGTAACAGTTGCATTTCAGATTCAAGTCAGAGCAGACTTCAGAGCCTCTGCCACTTGTGAAGAGACAGAATACCTCTGCAAACAAGCTGAAACAAGGCAGAAGCTGGCACATTTCTGAAATTCCAAGTACTTGTGAGTGTGTTACACCATCTCTTTCTGTTCACAAACCTTTGTTTGTAGGTTAGGTGTTTGGCCCACCTTGAGGCCCTGAACAGGCAGCAGGGAGAGAGAGGGACTCCTGGCTGGAATCTCCCACAATGGTAAAACATCCCTGCTTGTTCATCAAATCCCTGAGAGCAACACAGTGGGCCTTACTGAAATTTTAAGACAGAGTATGCTGAGAGGAGTGGAATATGGCAGCTATGCCAAAATTGGTCCTATTTTTCTATTTCATAACTTCAAAAAAAGCCAAAAAAGGTTTCGTTTTAGTCAAGTAACTAAGAAAAAAAAATGAAATTAATGTATCTGTTCTTACAGTGTGCTTCAGGGATAGCAACAACACAGGAAAGCTGTCAATAAAAGAAATAAATTGAGTACTATTGGAGGTTGGGGGAGGGGGGAAGTAGAATTTTTACCATTCTGTTGCCAGGTAACTAACGATCGGTACTTAGGGGCCATTTAGTCTCACAAAAGAGACAAAGACTTTCTGGCTGGCAGAGACGGGAACAAGAGATTGGAGGGTTTGATAACAACTCACTCACTTGCTGGGTTCGGAGGAGAGAGGAGTGGGAAAAAACGGCGGTCTGCTTTCTGGCTGCAGGAAGAGAAGCCCGGCTCTGCCCTAGCTTTTCTCCACCTAGTGGGTGAGTTTCTCGGGGCACGGGACTCCAATCCTCTCTTCCCCTCCAGGGGGGTGCATCTCCCAGCTGCGCTGCAGCAGAACGGGACCTCCGCCTGCTGCTGCCGCCCTGCGCCCTGCCTGCCACCACCCCGCGCCTTGCCTGCTGCCGCCCTGCACTCTGCCTGCCCTAACTGCGGAGTTTCCTGCCGCCTCCTCTGCTGGCTGGCCCGGGTGGGGCTGACCCGGCCACTCCATCTCCCAGCTCTGGGCTCTCTGCTGTGCCCCATCCATCTGTGCTCCATGTTTCTCCAGGCCGTCTGCCATCACGCACGACATAGATCCAACCTCGTGCCACAGCGCCATCTGCAGCTCCCCGGGAGTCATCGCACCTGCCCTGCTGGGCTGGGAGCCCAACAGCGCCCCTGCTGGCCGTGACCGTGACTGCACCAAGCGGGAAAGTGCCTGGCAGCCCAGGGACATTTGCCACTGAGTTTTTGGTTTTGTTTACTGTTTTTTTACTTTGTTCACTGTTTCTTTTTTGTTACTGATTGTTTACCTCATTATAGATACTAGTAAAAAACTCTTATTCGTTTTCCCATACCTTTGCCTGAGAGCCCTTGATTCTAAAGTTATAATAATTCGGAGGGAAGGGGGTTCACATTCTCTGTTCTAAGGAAGGTTCCCACCTTCCTTAGCAGACACCTGTCTATCAAACGAGGACAAGTACGAGTTAGGATGTGTGAGTGTCAGGGGTGAAAGTGAGACCAAAATACAGAGTATGTTTGTTCCTCTCTAGAGCAGAGACATCATCTCCAGTCTTCACTTGGACATTAACATCTCCTGCTGTCCTCCATACTTCCCGGGTTGCTGATGGCCCCTCTCTCTTGCACAGACTGTGAAATTTTCTCAGTGGCTTGTATCAGTTTATTAATCTCTCCTGAAGACCATTGTGCCCAGAGTTTCTCTCTGTTTTCCTGTGCTGGTTTCCAAGTGGGAGCATTATTCTCTCAAAGCCTGGATGTTTGGGAACTGAGCTGAACTGTGGGTCTGGTTTTCATTTTTACACTCCTGCAACCTCCGTCTCTTTTTGTCTCCCTGTGGGCACATTTAGTGTCTTCCAGTTTTTCCTATTTGCTGGTGTACAAGAACAGGACCTTTTGCTCCATAACCAGACACTCTTGCATCTGCTCCAGCATCGTCTCTGGGAGAATGGAAAGTGCCAAGTTCGGCAGTGAAAGGTCTGCAAAATGCATGATAGTTAAGTAGAATTTCCTTGGAGGGGAAAAAGTTTGCACTTGCCCACCCTTGAAGATCACTTTATGTCCTGCAGCCTACACTGGAAGATAGCCTCCATTAATATCAAACCATATCTTTATTTTTAGCACTTGACATATTCTCTTTTTTTTTTTCCATGAACTTTTCCATTCCTTTTCAATTTGCAAAACTCCTGGTCTCAGTTGCCTCCGGTGGGAAGGAATTGCACCAGACAGTTGCTGTGGGAAAGGATCGTTCTTCACCCTTCGTCTTTCATTTTCAGCAAATGCCCTTCTCTGCCTTTATGATGGGAAATGATGAACAGAACCCACTTTCTTTGGTGCCATTCATTAATTTGAACACCTTTATCTTTTCCCTTCTCTGAAGCGAAGAGGTTTGATTTTATTATTCATCTAGAAGCTTTTCATGCGTCTAATTATTTTCATTGTAATTTCTAAGCTCATTTCATGTCTGTTTTGTCCTTCTCAAGGTGTCCAGAACTGATCATGATGTGCTCAATCTGGGTAATAAAAAGTATTTTCAGCATTGCTTCTCTGTTCCATTCTTTTGCCTTCCTAACTGTTCCTCTTTTTAGCACTGTGAGACATCTCTGACAAAATGCCAGTGACACCCAAGTGTTTTTCTTATTCTTGACAGTTAAATTTAGAAGCCAGAAGTTGTAGTTTTTATTCTTCCTCTCAGAAAGCACCATCTTCTGTTTGAAAATGCTGCATTCATCTGTGATGGCATCTTGCTTTGCTGGTATCTCACCCAAGTTCCTCTCTTGATTTACTCAAATTTTTCTGCCTTCCACCATTTGCACTCTCCCATTTCTTTGTTCACTTCCAAACTTTCTCAGCAAAAAATCTTTTGCACTTGACTGTCCAAGACTGTTTCGTATCTGCATTTTATTCCTCTCCATTCCCAGAGCCTGAGTTTATAACAAGATAACTTGAGTAATGTTGTACCTTTCGTATTGTACATATTTAAAATACTTTTAATCCAGGTCCGGTCAAGGCATTACCATAGTTTATTAGTGAGTCTAAAAACGTTTGGCTTGACTATTCCATACTTATGGCAAAACCACTTCATCAACTAGGATAAATCACTAAAGTTCACTAAATTTCACTCGAAAGCACAGGTGCCGATCAGCTCATCAGTCAACAGGCTGCAGAAGGCCATGGGGCAGCAAACAGCAATGATTAATGGCAAATTTATGGCTTTTTTGTTTGGTTTGTTTTTTTTCCTGTGAGACATACTGACCTACAAACAAGGAGAACAGTGTAGCTGGATCTTACATCAGCCATCACAGAGGCGTGTTGGCGGGTCAGAAAAGAAGATGACAAACTTTATTTTTAAATTAAAATGCTTGCTCAGGTATTGATAAATCTCTTCTCATGACTGAAAAATAGTATCAGTTCAAAAAGCGTAATCATGTATTAAAAAAAAAAATCTAAAAAACTTCCCCACAAACCTCAGTTTCTTCTTTCTCAATTGCAATTGAGACTTGGGGACTGTTTCCAGGGCAACATTACAAACCAAAGGAACTACATGAGATAATTCCCTCTTCTATTTTAGGTGAGAATTATGTCCCTCTGTTACTGCTAAAGAAACGAGGAGTATTTTCATTGAGAAGTGCTTATCATGCATCTCTGCCTGAAGTACGCAGAGCCTGTGCAGTCTGTTTTGTACCTGATGTTTGCCAAGAGATGGAGCTGCAGAGTAAGGCACCTACCAAGCCTGACCCTGTAAACTGTGAGAAATATAATAAAACCCTTGGCAGCAAAAACCTGTAGCCTCTCATACTGATGCCTGTTACTCTTCCCCAAGTGACGACGAGGCTTGTGTTGGGCACTTGGCCAATTCTGTCCAATCTATTCCAATTTATTTCATTAGGCCGTGGCTCAGAAAAGCCAAGAAACAAGCTGTATTAATCTTGCTGGATATCCTGGCCCCTGCTCAGATAATGTTATAGAAAATGCTCAGCAGCCCCACAGTTGAGCAGTAACAGGATGAAAACAGCTGCTCTTTTGGACTTGCCTTAAAACCTCTGTTCCCTACAAACACTCTGGTAAAATGTTGGTTGTGCTGTATTGTTACTCAGCTGGTAATTTTCTGGGGCTACCTTCACAATTTAGGCTTTAATCAAAACATCATTTCAGTTTCTAGGCACCTGCAGCGTGAGACAGAAGATAGCAAAGGGATTCCCAAACTGCCAGAGACCTGAGTTGGTCAATCTGCGGTGTCCCTCCCCGTATGGATTTACAGGCTTAGCTCTGGAAGCTGTAAACCTGTGTCAGTACAGAGCAAAGCCAAGTATTTTTGGAGCAGAGCTTGGGTTCAACCCTGGGTTAATGCAGTGATCTGGCGTGACTGAGCCAGCTGCCATCCACACCATGCTCCTGTCTTTCCTGTCCCAGCACTCTGGCAGGTAGAACAAGTCCAGGTTTGTCTGTACCTGCCTGTAAAATGCCACGATTGCCTGGAGCTTCTTTGGGATTGGGGACAGCATGGGGAGCTTGCTGAACTAATGGGGCTCCCACTCCTCTCCAAACCCCAGGGGATTCTCAGAGTAGACATTCCTGCAAACCAAGTCGCTCTAGTTTCTGGGTCTCCCCAGTGTCTGTCACATCAGTTCTCATGCAAGAAAAAAAAAATTAAAAAAGAGCTGTGAAAGGGCAAGAACTGACTTATCCAGGTACCCTCTTGCACCCGTGAGCAGTCAGGGCATTTCTTTGTTTTCAAATCTGTGTTCTGCTTCATTTGCTTAATTCAAAATCCTCATGCCTACTGATTCTTTTGGTGAGAACCATCAGATTAACATGGGATAAATTCTGCCTCAATTGCGCTCCCAGGTGAGGGAGGAAGGGAGAGAGGGAGGTGAGCAAAGAGAGGTGAGTCTGCCTCTGGATTGCAGTGCAAACCTTGGGGCTGTGCCAACCAGTTTTGAACCTTTCTTCTAATGAAGATTTCATAGATTTCATCCTTTGTGTTATGTCAATAAGACAGAGACTCAAGACTAAATAGATTAGAAGGAAAGCCACTTGTGTATTTGCTAAACAGGATTGAGAACAGTCCTTTTTCCTCCCTGTTTTTTTCATGGGAAAAGGCTGACCTAGGTTGTAAGCATAATTTCAGCAGGAAAATATTGGCTGGGAATACTGATCAGACTGAAGGATTCAAATACTTTTGAGGATAAGGATTCGGTAGTTTGTGTCTAGTTACTATTTCCCTTTGGGTGTCCAAGACAGCTCTTTGCTTGCTAATTTCTGTTCTTTTCCCTAATTTTGGGCTATGATTGGCCCCAGCTGTCAGATATTTGGAAAATTTAGCATGGCAGCCCCAAGGTCACTTTGGGGTTTTAAACTGCACGGAGCTTGGTGAAATATTTTGTAATCTGATTTCCCAGGGAAAAGTCTGTCAGTCTGTTGTTTTATAGTTAGGCAGGGAAGAAAATCCAAAAACAGTACAGGAGAGAAATGGACTATTATCCATACTTGCAGGTGATGTGTCTGGTCAAAATACATGTACTTTTTGGCCATGTGTAGATCCAAAATAGTGTAACACACATTGTGCCCTTGCTCTAAAGGAGAGAAGATTTTGAGTTGAGTAAAAAAAATCCACCTGACTTAAGATGATAACTTCTTCTGTGGGGCTTTTAGTGTGGTAAATAAATAATGTATTTTTTTAAACCAAAACAACCCTCTTATGATTAAGGTCTTCTGATACAATGACCTCCATGTCCATACACTCCACTGGAACAGTGACTTCCAGTTTTCATAGCCATGTCTCTGAGCCCAGCAAGTCCCTGTGGAGCCCACACTGGACTGGTGGGACTGCTAGCTTGGGCACTGGGCTATGGTTCAGGTAAAATGTGCCTGTTCCTCACCTCTAAACACTCACTCCATCACTTGCTAGGAACTGTAGCTGTAGGTAAGCCCTGGTAGCTCACTGAGCCTCTGTGCCTCAGCCTCTCCGCATTGGTAAGCAGAAACATCAATAATGGATACATGCAATGATACGTTTTGTCATAGCTTAAAGATATTCTGCTTTATACAGGTAAGCACCACTTTCCCACTGCCTCCCACTGTCTCTGGTTTAGAGATGTGGTTACTGACAGAGGAGAGGGAAAGCAACTCCGCGTGGAACTCAACAAATTCACCAGAAAGCTCTTAAGAGGTTTCCCTTAGTGTTGGAGAGATGCCAGTATATTTATGTACATATATCAGCTGGTTACAATACAGCTTGTTGGGAGCTTTTGCTCTGTGAAAGACCTGAGGCAATTTGGTCCTATCTCCTGTGCATATTTATCTCAGTTTTCAGGGAGCTGTTTCATGCACTGGAGAGCAGACAAACCACATGCATGGAACTGAGCTGCATTTTAACAAAGCAATTGAGAGCAATATTATTGCACTGCAAAAGTAGTTGATATTTTAAATTATGTAATTGCATGCACATGCTTTGTTTATTAAAGATAAAGCATCTCTTTTAAAGTGCTCTAATTAAATAACCACCTCTTGTTGGAGCAGCTCTATTTTCTACACTGTAAAACCACTTTACCCCAGCACAGAACTTGTCCCAGCACTCAGTTGCCTCCTGAGGCCATGAGGACATTTCTCTGTTCTGCCTTAACCAGGAGCTGGGTGTGTCTGGTGCTCAAAAGACGCCAACTGTCAGCAGAAGAAGTAGACTTTGGTAGTTACTTCTGGACTTAATTCTTGAGACCAGACAAAACCTTTAAACACTATTTAAATAACATCTTTTTTCAGTCTCTAACTGAAGTTCTATGCTAGGCTGATGTTACATGCTTGAAGAGTGTGTCAGGTAAAGCAGACATCTCTTGGACGTTCCAGTTTTGCTCCTCTGGTAAGCCATGGTATAGTATGACTCAGACTTCAGGACTTTTAAAAGTCATGGGATACTGGGACTGTTTCAACCTCTGCTCCTTCCTGTGCTTACCTGTTTGTAGAACAATGATTCAGTGTCAGTTATGATGGGATCATAATGGGGTAAGTATACACCGTATTATTTTAAAATCAATTTATATGTGTATTGTTGGCTGATGCCATACATAAGATTGAAGAGTGGGAAAAGAAAAACATTACATTTGGGCTTTTTAGATGAAAATACTAATGGAAGCGCTTGGAGTGACTGGACCACAGATGGCATTGGTCCATGTGCTTCCCTTTAGCTGGATAGGTATTTGGTTTGACTTTTTGGGCATTCCTGTGGAACAATATGAGTAACATTTTCTAGGGTGATGTGTGTAAGAGTAGCTTGCCCTTTGAGAGGCTTGGGATGAACGTAACAGCTTTTGGAAAATTTGCATACAGCTCCATTATTCCCACATGTTGGGATGAGCAGCTTCAAAGACCTGCAGGGTTTGCTTTTCTCTCAGACCTTTTTCTCTGACTTTTCTTAACCTCACTGCTAGCAGGCTCAAGGCTTGCCATAGAATATGGGTCCCACAGAGTTCTCTTTATTCATGAGGGTGGGTGGGCTGTGTAAAATGTGTCCCAGTGCTACCAATGCCAGGTACTGGAAAAGAGAGGTAAAGCCCTTGAGCTCCTGGAGCTGTCAGTCCTGGTGCTTTTCACACAGCACATTCAGCCTTTTTTCTTTGCTGGTGGCTCAAGCAGTTCCCTCCAAGCCTCCTGCATGGTATTGATAAGGCTGACAGATTTTACATCAAGAGCAGTGCCGCAGCACTTCATCCTAGCAATTTATGGTGGTCAATTCAGGATATCTGCAGAACTTTCTGTACTGCTTGCCTTACCTCTCTGGACCTTCAAATTCAAACCTATTTTTCTTCCCACAGAGACATCAAATTATTTCCTTTCCTGTTGCATTCCCTTTGGAGCACTCTCTCCATTGGAACATACAGTTCTGTGGAGGGGTATAGGCAATGCCTGGTTATTTTTGTTCTATACTTGAGCAATGCCAAGTGCTTGCAATTCCTGGACCATTAGACTGCTGGAAAGCCTGGTTCCAGAGGAAATCTGCCCAGTTTCCCACCAGCTCACAAACTCAGACTTCTGACCAGTGGTTCAGAGGCAGCCTTGCCTTTCTGATAGCTTTTGATTTGTATACTCTTATAAAAAGTTTCTAAAAAAGTGTCTGAGGCTCACTGGCAGGAACTGGACTAGAGGACATTGCCCATTAACTGGGCATCTGAGCTCCATCTGTGGTTCATAAAGGTCAGGGCATGTGTTTGAGTACTGCCCCGTGGTTTCCCACACTGCCTGGCTGGGTTAGCCTGGTTGCTAGCATGGGTTTTGTAGTACTGATTACCAGCTGCAGACACTGGACACCGTGAGAAGGGCAGCATATGCCAAGGACCCTTCCTGCCAAGCAGTCTGGATACAGCAACCCTAATTTTGGGAGGAGAGGAGTTTGCTCTCAGGGGAGAGCTGAGCTCTGCCTTTTGTCCTCAGTGTCAGGGCACAGCCCATTTTACTAGTCCAGACAAACCAGTAGGTGACTGCTGAGAGATTAATTGTGGATGGATGCTCCCACAGCAGCATAAAGGGCTGTATAAAAGTCCTGTTCCAATGGCTGGAGGCTGGCTGCCTCTAGGGCAGGCTGGAGCCAGCCCGCGGCACAGCTGGGCATCATGTGCCGCCCTCTGCCTCTTGTTGCTGCTGCTATTATTGTCATTGATATTGAGATGAGGATGATGAAGTGTGACTTTCTGGGCTTCCGACCTTCAAAATTACCTGAATGCTCTTCTCTAACCTACCACGGTAGCACTTTAATGTTGGGAAATTGCAGGTGAAAGATCCATGCCTTGAGCTGGGGCATAAAAGCCTGCAGGAGCACCTGGAGGTAAAGAATGGGCTGGGGCCATGCTGGATGGTGGTGATGGGGGCACAAACGCCAAGCTGGTGTCACCACTTCCACACTGCCTGGTGGCAGCTGCTCCTGGAGCCTGCTGCCATCCAAAGATGACTGCAAAAAGCACTTATCCAGTGTAGAAGATCATCAAAGACCAAGGCTTAATGGGGAACTTTGTGTTATTTGAGAGCAGACATATGCTAATAGTGTGAACTAGTGCTCATGAAGCCCCAGCTGTGCAACTTCTTATGGGCTGCTACCCAGAGGTGCATCACTGTGCCGTCTGTCCCCAGGACTTATCCCAAGTGTGCTGGAGACTTCTTCAAAGGCTGACAGCTGCCCTGACCTGCCTTTCAGTGGCTCCTCAGGAGCAATGGGGCTGTGAATATCAGTAAACAGGGATAGCAGCAAGCAGATATTTCCCAGTTTCCTTTCCAAATTAATGGGTGTTGTGTATCTGAGTATTTTCACTTCCTGTGGGATGTCAAAAATGGCAGGCTACACCCCAGCAGCACTTGTGAGAGTTCACAGTGAGCCCTTCTAATTCACTGTGCAAGAAACATGTGAAAATTCCTTTCCCCCAAAAGAACATAATTGTTTTCAAGTAATTTGACAATTTAAAGAAATTATTTCTTTTACTTTAAGGGATAAGGAAACAAAGTTAGGGAATATAACAGAGTCATCTGGGTTCAGTCAGCCAGAACTTCAGAGATGTTTTCCAGGATGACTAGTTTTACAGTCCTGGTGGAATTTCTCCTTTTAATTAAAACCAAGGAATTTTCAGAACATGATACATGCATCTCGAGTAAGAACTATTTGTGGAGCTTGCAAAACTAAATCTGAAGTAGTTCTCCTTAAGCTTAAATAACTGATCCATTCAAAAGACTGGATAAACCTTTCCACTGTGGACCTTAAGTGCAATATCCTTGCTAATCTTCTTTTAATTGATGGCAAAGACAGTGCTTGTGTTTTACACATCAGCACTTTCCAGTTGGTGCCTTGCTGAATGACTAGACCTTAGAGTGGAAAAGGAATTCAGGCCTGAAAATGCTGCACTGCTTCCCAGGATATTGTTATCACTTTGATATTATTATAATTTAGAATAACAGAACATGGGTAGAACAGCTGCTTCTCCCTTGCCATTGTCGTCCCATATATATCCTCTGTTTTATACCTGTGCTAACACATCATCTGAGCATGGAAGGAGTTAGCAATGTGCACTTTTATGAGTTAAACTCCTGATGTTTTTACTTGAGCCAAACCCATGAACTATGCCATGGTTAGCTTCATTTGCACACTTGAAGAACTGGAGCTCATGGGAGCCAATTATGAATAACATTGCTGAATGTCCTAGTATTCTTTGTTGCTTTAGTGATGCACTTGATCTTCCAGATTGTCTAAAAAAGGATAAAAATGTGTTTTCTAAACATGTTGAATATGTTAGATAAGAAGTTTTAATGTTTAGACCAGGCAGGAATACCCGAACCTAGTGTCGGTAGTTAGTTGGCTTGGAGTCTGGCGATAAAATATTTGTCTAAGGAAAGACCAGGGTCTAAGTATTGCAATGCCAATATATTTTTCAAAGATCTTAAAATATTTTTTTTTATTTTTAAAGAGGCAATAGCTTCTTTTGTGATTCATAAAAGTAGTATTTCTTGAAAGACACATAAAATTATCCACACTATCATTAAAAGAGACATATTAATTGCACTAGTTGCAAAACTGATAAGAAGTCATGGAGCTTTCAGTGAATTATATATCAAAATAGGAATAGACGTATCAAGGTAATTCCTGTTATGGAACTCCAGGGTGAAAAAGGGAATGACAGCTGACATATTTTGGTTATATGTTACTCAAAGATGAGCTTTATTTTTCTGCTGTCAATGCATGGTTAACAGTTTTAAAAAGGGTTTATCCCAGAATCAGCTGTAGTCAAAGAAACAGGAATTGCTTTACTGAAGGTGAAGTAGTTGGCTTTACCAAAAAGCATGATATAATGAATAGACTGAATTTTTCATCTCTGTCACACTGAAAGTGCACTTAAAATGTAATCTTCACGCACTTTGATTTTTTCAGGTTTTTTTAGAAGTCATCACTGACTACTAACAAGAGACAAGCTATTACCAGGTATATTTCTTGTTATTGTGAGTGTATATTTCAATACTTGAGTGTGAAAAGAAGAATATCTGCCAGTTGTTTCTCACTCCTGTCCCAGCTATGGTAAGGATCTGTATTAATTATATCTAGGTATGATACCTTCAGAGCTGGAAAGCCATGAGAACACCCAGACACAGCATATATGGCTGTGCTTGGACACCTGAGTGTGAGAGGAGGAAGAGAGAGGATAACACCCCATGTTGTTTCATTACACACAGATAGCCACAACTCACACTTACACATATGCTCTTGCCTTTAGCTTGGTAGTCTCTTTCCCCGTGCAGCTCCGTGCCACGCTGCATCACATAGTATGAAAACTGTTGAAAAGCATATAGGCTGTTACAACAGCAATGTTTCGCCACCTAAGTACCATCTGCTCATGAGCGCTGGAAGTTGAACCCACCAGTTGAACTGCTTGGAGGCAGCTGAAACACGATACAGAAACACGATCCGAGAGGACTGCTTGATGCTTTTGCTTCTTTCTGGTCCTTTGGTGAAACCATGCCATCCTCCTGGCCTAAGGAAAACAGGAGTCTGGCTATTCTTGCTCGTTTTAATAAAAAAAGGTTAGTCTTCTTAGAAGTTGCTCTAGTTTAAGGAGGAAAAAGGCATCTTGGATGACAACAGCAGAACTGATTTTTGAAGAAGAAAGCTGGCCCAGTCAGACCATTCCCTTATGAAAAGAGGCTGCAGAAGAGAGGGAGAAAAATGAACTTGTTTGTGCAAAAACCAGGCTTGACTTCATACCTTGCCATTACTTACCTTGTTTCCCTTTTCCCAGTCTGCTCAGGCAGGGCTAACGTTCCTAATAGCAGTTGTTGCAGTAAGTCACTGTAAGATTTAATCTCATTTTCTAACCTCTCCTTGTGGGAAGGATTGCATGCCTGTATTTCAAAAGACTGCAGCGCCAAGTGTAGTACATTGAGAGGTAATGCTAAGGTAGATCACTGAAGCACCATGCCTGTTCTTTATCTGTGATAGCTGGGTGTGCTGGGAAGCTTTTCTTTTGCTACTTTCAAGGCTTGTTTTGCATTATTTATTGTCACAGTTTATTGTGTCCCAAATTCTCAAGGGACAAGGCATTCTTAGTGCAGTGAACTATGGATAAGGAGACTTGAGTCAATACAGATAGTGCTCAGGAATTTAAAACAAGCTTCGAGCCTCACTTCAAGCAGGCATGTTAACAGTAGGGTAGCTCTGAAATTTTGAGTAGGGCAAGCCTGTTACAACTCCAGCACATTTACTTCTAGTCCTAGTTTTCGGACTTCAAACATACTGAAGCAGTACTGAAAGTTAGTTGTAATTGGGATTCTGCAGATAGCACAGCTGCCTCACATAAATCCTTAGAGGCTTATTCTTTCACAGCACAGCCTGGAGAGGCTGGCCAGGGTGTCCTCTGCAGGAGCTGCTAATTAAGACAAAAGAGTGAAGAAACATTTAGTCCCTGTTTCATACGGAGTTTCAGAGGTGCAGCATTTTAGCCTTCAACTTCACTTTCCTTATGGTGTTGCTTTGGGTTTTCTTCTTGTCCTTGATCAGAGGAGGCTGTTTATTGCTTCTGTGTCTCTCTGGTCCTTTGCTGAAGTTACTTGTGCACTAAGAAGGACTAAATGCCTGCCATTTCTTACTCTCTGGTCACCAGCTTGCGGTTCTCAGTCTTTATAAAGCTGCTAGAATCAAAAGCCACAGAAGAATATCTCTTGTTTCAATGTAAGAAAGAGAGTTGACCCTCTCTAGCTTGATGGGAAAAGCTTGAAAACACAAAGAAGGTATAAACTGTATTGGCACAAAGAGAAGAAAGACTCCTCAGCCTGTTTTTTGAACCTCACTCTTTTGCTGCTAACTTCAAGATTTTGGCTGCTTTGCAGAAGTGCTGTTGCCAATATGCTAAATTTGAGCGCACACCCAAACACATGCATACATGTGCAGCCCTTTGGGGCTCAGTTACTCAGCCTCCTTCTTAGTGCAAGTTTGTTTAGCAATCATTCTGCTTGCTTGAAACTCCAGCTTTTGCCTAGCAGATGCATGTTGATTGCTTCCCAGCAAGAGAAGCTAGCCCTGCCTGTGCAAAAACATGTATTTTTCTGGTGCTTTCTTAAGTGCTTTGTTCAGTTGTCTTTTGCTTGTGGGTTCCCATCAGATCTCCCCCTGCATCTGTATCAGTGCATGAGTCTCAAAGGGCTGCCTGACACCCGCTCTGTCATCTCCAGCTCTGTGGTCTAAAACAAGCAAGGCTGTGGCTCTGGCTGTCCCAGCTTTCCTTCTCAGTGCTGTGAGCTGAGTGTTGACTCTTCTGAGTAAACTGGTGATTCATACGAAAATGCTCAGCTATGTGGGAAGAGTCAGAGAGCAGTAATGTGCAAATGAAGGTTTCATTTTCCAAAGAATATTTTGGAAGATTTTACTTTGATTCCTTTGAAAATCTTGTATTTCCTTCAGATCACAAACAGAAAGTCAGATGTGTTCATTATTTTTTCCTAGTTTAAAAATTATAGTTTCATGTGTAATTTCAGGTGAAACCCCCCCTGCCACATTAAGAAAATAGAAAAAGAGCTTTAAGACTATTTCAGTATTTCCTCCCTTCACAGTCCCTCTTCCCCAGTGTCTCTCCCCTCCATCTCTCTGCCTCTCCCAAAGCTGGGGGAGAGTCTTTCAAATTCTCCACTTGTTCCTCATCTGTTTCTTCCTGGCTCTGAACATTTTACCCCACCTTGTGGTGTTTGCCTCATTGCAGATGTTTCTCAGTAGCTTCCCTGATGTTTCTCACCTTTCTTGAGATATCTCTGTGTCTTTCTGTAGGTCAGATTTTGATAAACAAAGCAAAGTAGGTTGTCTTATGTGATGATATCTTTAAGTCAGAAGGCTTTGGGGCTGCAGTGGGCAGAGTCATTCAGAGCTACCTTCCCCAGAAAACTCCTATTTAAAATTTGTGCTTTGCCTGTATCCTCCACAAGACCAGAGCCTCACAAACAATACCCTATGCCAAGCAGCATGGGAAGGAGCTGGACACCAGCATAGGGATAGAGCATTATTCTGGATGCATTACCTATATAAATAGCTGGGCAAAGCATATGTGTGCAGGGAAAGGCTGTATTCCTCCTGGGCTGGCAGTGTCACGAGTCTTCTGCCAGGGACCCCATGGGAGATTGTCTCTTTTTTCCTCCTTGGCATCAGGGAGCATCTGGCACTCGCTTCAGCCCCTGAGGGCCGGGGGATGCCGCCCATCTCTGGCTGGGGATGGGGAGTGGAGGTGTGTTCAGGTGTGGGAGGGAGCTGCTGGGTGGCAATCACCTGTGTGGCGCACACAGACAGTTCCTCTTCTGTGCTGCTCATTTACGGACCAACGAGTGCCTCGAGCCTCATGCCCTGAGTTTTGTAAGGCAATATTCAATTTTCCTGAGGGAAGTGTATAAATTACTGAGTTATGCACTTGGTAAGACCTTGTCCTCTCATTGAAGAGTGTATTTATTTTGGACCATGTTTCCTTGGGCAGCAGGCACATGCGGAAGAGGAAAAGAAACACGAATCCTGGAAGTATTGCAGTGGGGTGACATTAGCAGGGCTCTCAGGGAGGAGAGGCTGAGGTGTGGGAGCTTCAGAGCAGAAATCCCTGATGGGTTGTGGTGGGGGTACCTGATCCTTGAGGTGGAAGGACAGGAAGTGTGGGGCCCTTCACAGAAGAAGGACTGGATGATGAGGTCTTTGTGGCAGAAGAAAGATAGCTTGAGCTGTAGGCAAATTCAGGCTTAGCTGCTGGTACATGGTGTGTTCCTGCAGTGAAGCAAGCTCAGCTGCACTGCATTTTCCTCTTCCTTCAGCTGAAGGCAAGCACTTTTTGCACCGCCATATTTCTGGGCCAGAAGAAGCAGCGCAGTTCGGTGAGCAGCCCAGTCTACCTGCAGCAGGATGTGCCTGAGAGTCAAGACATAAATGATTTTCTTTTTTACAGTTGCGTCATGATCATCATGAGCTGATAGTCTTTAACTGCAACACCTCCTGTGTTCAATAACTTAACTGCAACACCTCCTGTGTTCAATAACATGGGAAAAATGGGTCAGAAGAGTTAAATGTTAAGTACGGGATGTATCTCTGGTGCCTACTGCTGGGCCTGTAGCCACACACCTCTCTCCTTGGGCACTTTGGAAATGAAATGGGAAACTGGAGGACAGAGCTCTTGCAAAATCACCTAACCACCACCATAGAGTCAGAGGACTGCTGACCATAATAAAAGCTCTATATGGTGTCTGGATCTTGCCTTTTAATGCAGGACATTATTACATTTTAACGTCATAATAATATTTTTGAGAGGTATATTTCTAATGCCTCGAAGCTGAGAAAGTGCACAGCTTGCTGCATGGCAGGCCCAGTGCTTCACTAGTAGTGGATGATTGTATTTTTCCTAATGTAAAGATTTTTTTTATGGGAGGTAAAGTGTAATATTGTGTCATTTATATGGGACATCAAAGATGTGCTTGCACTCTGGCTGAAAAGACACCCCAGTGCCTGGAGTAACAAAGTCCTCGCTGTCAGTTACTGCTGGAAATTCTGCCAGGGAATTTCACTTCTAGATAAGTCCTCTTGTAAATATAATATAATGAAAGGGGAGGCAGCGGGGAATCAGAGTAGTGCAGGTGGGAGAGAGATGAAGGACCGCAATGCTCCGAGAGACATGTGGGTAGCAGCTCCCATCACTCAGCCACTGTGTGCCATGACCCCATGCCCCACACACACACATGCAACCATTAGCACTCGAAAAAGCAGTAAGAAAATAGGTTCAATCCTAGTGAATTTTATCAACTGCTCGTTAATGCAGTCAGACAGGTAATTATTGCATAGGCTGAGTTGTTCCTGTCTGGAATGAATGGTGTGCTGCTAACGAGTGCTTGTGGGCAAGGGAAGAGCCCTGCCTGCCCCTGCTGGCAGAGGGGACGAGGGGAGGGAGGGATGCAGTGGGTACAGGGGATGGAGGTGTGCAGAGATGGTGGACACCCCGAGAATACAGTCCACATCCCGGGGATTTTTCCCAGCAGATGTCACTGTTCACCCATCAAATAAAACCACTCCCAGGCAGTAAAGGGCCTTTGGAAAAAGGCACCGCAGGCTATTACTTAAAAATGAAATACACTGCCTCAGAAGAACATTTCCACTTGGGGATAGGAGTGAGAGCAGTTTATTTTTATAAAGACAGCATGGGATGGAAATCTGCTGTAAACCTGGAGGGGAGCGTTATTGGGGGAGCTGTGCCTGCAGCAGCCCCCTGGCCCCGCAGTGCCATACCTGGCACACAGCTTTAAGGTGGGACATGCCGGGNATGAATGGGAACCGCTGAGGGTGGAGGAGGGAAGCTTTAGCTGGTCTCACTAATGTTCCTGCACTGCAGGGTTTAATAGGATTTAAATCATGACTAACAATTTAGTGATTTAATCATGACATAATTTTGTGGTATTAAATCATGACTAGCCCTGCCCACACTTTATTTATTCAAAATACAGGTCCTTATGATGTTATATAGATACAAAATTCATATTCAATATTGGAGGAGCTGAACTATCTTTCCCTCAGGACATAAATTAGCCATGAGCAATTTGAAACTAGGCAATTTCAACTAGAAGCAACTTACATTCTTATTGTCTTTTAAAGATTTTCAGGGATACTCTTCAGTACTCTTCAGGAGAAAGGCTATAGGAGGGCTTTGTTTTCCATGCGGTACGACAGAGCTGTTCCTGGCATGCAAGCAAAGCATCACTGCAGAGATATGCAGATACAACGATAAAGAAGCTCAGACACCCGAGTGACAGACGAGCAGAAATGCTGCACTGCAAGCAGGAGATGAGGAGTAGCTGGGATCTTGCTGGCCGAATGATGGGGCTGTAGATGGGATAATGGGCACATTCAGTGTGGAACATCAGAAATGTCCACAATGGTATAGCTGCAAATTTAACTCTTGGTGATTTTGCATTTTAAAACAGGAGAGAAGGCATGCATCAAGAGAAAAGCAATCATCTTACTGCTGGGATATCATTAGCTTGTAACATGCTGACACTGGTTGGGGCACACAGCGCAGACCAGCAAAGGGCAAAGCTGTGTGCCACACGCTGCTGATCTTAGGCTCCCTGTGTGCAGAGCCCTCCTGATGCTACAAAATGCCATCAAGAAGGGCTTCTTCACCTGAAAATGTGTTCACTTTTTTCCATTCAAATCCTGTCTTTTCTGCCAGCCTAACCTCCCTTGTCTGCTCACCCCACTGACACACTCACGCTTTCATAAGCACAGCAGGCTCCAGTCAGGAAGAAATTTAGACTCTTTTCCCCATTGTCCTACACAAAATCTGATGCTGAACCCCTCCTCTCATCTGAATTTCCAGACTGAATTATTCATAGTCATTTAGACTTGTGCCAGCATTGTCTTTTGAGGTGAGGAGCTCCTCTGCCCTCCGGCAGGCATTTCTAGGAATGCAATCACATCCCCCTCTGCCTCTCCTCCACAGGATAAACAGCTCAGGCTCTCTGGGTTTCCACTTGTTGGATTGGCTCCCCAGCACTGGCCCTCCTAGCAGGCCCACATGGGGTTTGGGCATTTAATGTTCCTCCTTGTGAGCGGGACGAACAGAAGTGGAATGTTGTGCTGTGTGAGGCTCACTCGCACCCTGTACATTTGTTTTACTAGGCATTTTTTATTTCTCTAAAGAGCTCATGATGGAAAAGTTTGAGCTGTTAATGATGTCTGAAGGCAAGTGTCTGTATTCAGACTGAAAGCCATTACTGAGACACTCCCTGAGATTGTTCCAAACGTGATTTCCTCAAGAGCTCCCCACATGGGTCTGCTTCAGTCTCATCTCCATACAGTGCTTCATCTACTTGGCATGTCCTGACAGTAAACTCGATTTTGACTACAGCCAGTGCCCAGCATTATGAAACAGCAGTGAAGGTGACTCTGTGTGGAAGATAAGATATGCAAAACATACCAAGGGTGGGCTCAGCCATTGCTATTGTTTTCATTGTTCATGGAGCCTCAATAGAAAAACTATTGCTTTAAGCAAAAGAGTCGTTGAGTACCCAAACCCTGTAATGACTGCGTTCACTCACGGGGCTGGTTCCCTGTCATGGGCTCTGACCTTCCCTCTAACTCATGAGGGGTTTCCGTCAATTTTGGCGGGAACAGGAAGAGTTTGTTACAGAAAACATCGGAGGCAGACAATTTTGGGGTCAGGGAGGAGATGCCTGTGAGACACAAAGGAAGAAGCCAAAGCAGGGCAAGAGGCCAGAGATGGGTCTCTGCAAGGTGGCAGAAGGAGGAGCATGTTATAGGTTAGAGACAAAAGCCAGGCCAAATAAAATAATTTGATTTATTGAGCAAGCTACAGCAAGCAAAACAGCCAATGGTTTGCGACCACCCCTTCTAATGTCTCTGGTTTTATACCTTCCTTGTTCCGGTACACGTGTATCTTCCCGAGAGTACTCTGCGTCGGCGCGGGCTGTTGCTAGGGGGTCTTTTTCTGCCTTCTGGTGGTCGTGAGGCTGAAGGCCATAGTCTTCCTCAGGGGGGGCTCATACCTTGCTTACTTCACTGGATATAGGTCATCCTGACCTTACTTCGTTATCTGTTCTCTCTGCTCTTGCTTAGACACCTGGTTTTCTTGGCCTTGCTTTGCTTTTTGTTTGGCCGTGCTTAGAAAAAGGCTTGTGAGCTTCCTGACTCAGTTTTAACCATTTATTCCCTGGCTTAAGCAAGATTTGATTAACAAACACACGGTTATTTATCACAGAGCAGAGTAACGCCTCAGGTGCTTTTGGGGTCCAGGTATCCCCTCCTGCACATGCACGTCTGGATTTTGGGACCAGCTGTGTCTGGGAACGAAGAAGGAAGCTGCCTGGGTGAAGCATTTCAAAGCTCTTTTTCTCAGACAGTGGGTGAGTATTTTGCTAAGGCTGTCGAGTGATAAGGCACTCCCTCATCATCTGAGCCTTACCCTGCCTGAAATCAGATTGCCACACTTGCCGGCTCTTGGCTCAGCCAGGAACCATTATAGATTGGCCCTCATCAAATGCAAAATGCTTGTCTGGCAGAGTTAGAGAAGACATATTCCGTTCCTTGGGTTTTGCTGTGACTGAATTATGCTGCAGTGAATGGATCAGCCCCTGGAGAGCACCTTGTTTGGGAGAGGAATTTATCAGTGTCGGAGGTGTAAATTAAATGCAGTGCAGACCTAGAGTCAGTGAAGAGGGGAAGCTCAGTATCTGCACATCATGCTGGTGCAGTGTGTGCTCCTCTGACAGCACCAGAAAGAGTTTGGCTCGCTCAAAATAGAGCATTGCAAGCAGGGGCATGAGCAAATTGGGTCTAAATAGCACCAGACTAAAGGCCTAAAGTCTGGGACTCAGTTCAAAAGCTCAGCAATTTGTAGTTGTGTGCATGTGGACTCCCAGCTGTAAACCAGGCATCCAAGTCCTCTTCTGCTCAGCTCCAGGGTGTGATTCAGGCCTCTCAACACAGGGATCAGGACCAGTGGGAGAACCAGGTTCTTCTGGAATGGCAGCTGAAGACATCCCAAGTGGCCCTGGCTGGCAGTGGCACTAACCCCTAACTTACATTTAGGCATCTGGGTGGAAGAATCTCGCTCACATTGTAATCAAAATACAACGAGAAAAGGCCACTGCTGCATTTAAGAAAAACCCCACCACTTTGTGGATACCTACTCAATTAAAACAAGTGGTGGGTGGGCTGAAGTGCTGCAGGCTCTGTTGGTGAGCTAAGCTGGAAACAGTCTGTCAGCACATGCCTGGGGCTCCTGTACATCCTGAGGATGACCCCGGAGAACGGTTTTGGGACTAACAAACCGGTGAAAAAAATATATCTGAGCTGCTCTTGATGGAAAGTTTGTGCTTTGCTAAATTATACTATTTCAGGAAAAATACCACTTCCTCACAGTAAAATGCAGATTTTTGTTGTCAAAAGGCAGGTTATAGAAAATGAGCACAGAGCCAGGGTGCAAGGATTTCTTCATGTGGGATGCTGGGCTGTCTTGTGGGATGGCTCATCTTAGCTGTCTGCTCACACCATAGCAGCAGCAGGAAAATGAAGCTCCTGAATCAGAGCTGTTGTGAAACACAGCAACACTCACAGCCAAACTTTCAGAGGAAAGCTTATATGTTGCCTGAAAGTTGATAATTTCGATGGAAATATCCATGAAATCTCTTCACTTATTTACATTTTGGTTGAGAAAATAGTTTACTTTCTGGCCAGCCCTAGGGAGGACCATCCTGGGAGAGGCAAGGACTCCAGCTCAGGGGTGTTCGGCAAGGCAGGAGGCAGAAACTGCAGTGTGTTTCAGATGGCAGCATCCAACCTGGAGTTACAGGAGGGGTTTATGAACACCAGGCAGAAGGGGAAGCCCAGAGATTGGCCTCACAGGAGAGGCAAGATAGCATTTTTTAATTGGTGGCTTTGAGTAGAGCTAAAACGGACTAATGCTGGGAGAAATGGCCTTTGAGAGAGAGAGGCTTGGAAAAGTGAATTACAGGATTCACAAAGAAACTTTCTTCCAGAATACACACTTCTTTTTTAAGCTAAAGATGTGAAGGAGACTGAGAAAAATCAAGGCAAAGCTATGAGGTGAAACAAAAACCAGCTGTACTCCTCCTGCCACTCCTCTGCATGCTCATTAATAGGACTTCTCTGCTGTTTTTTACCACTTGTTTTGATGAAATATCTATGAAGCACGGCAGAGACTGCTGTTCCCTCAGACCAGAGGAAATTGGCCAATGTGTTCAGAAGTTGCTAAAAAAAAAGGGACATATAGGAAAACCCTCTGATACATTAGGCTTGTTTCCTTCAATGCACAGTCTAGTAGCAAACCTGTAAGGTACACATGAATTGATGACCTTGCTGAGCCTCCCACTGGACTCGGATGGACCACAACTTGCGTGGTGGATGCTAAGGAGTCCAAGAAAGTCACAGCTTCTCAAGGTGATAGTTTAAAAGTCTCTTTTACAAAGAATGTGGAAAGGCAGAGAAAGGTCATGCCTTGTTCAGGGGCAGATTGAGAGAGTTAATGTGTCTTGTTCTCCTGCTGTGACCATGGCACCACAGTACAGGAAGTATTTTTGGTGTGTGATACTCAGTTTTACAAACACGTGAATCCATAACTGGACCAAAATAATCAGAAACAGAAGCTTACCCAAAATGCTTCAAAATAAACAGTGTTGTTACTAAAACTCTGCTTTTTAAAATTTTCATAGTAGTGACACAAAAATCTTGCCCAGCACTTAACACCTGCAGATAGTAACAGCTGCATAATCTCAGTAATTATGCAAACAACGTTCTCTAAACTCAATTTAACTTCCCCCATCTTTCCCTCATCTAGAAACTTGGTGCTAATAAAAAGAGCTATTTGTGTTTGTTTAAAAAAAAGGGGACATGTTGGCAACACCATTTCAACCAAATAAAGAAAATAGGACTGAATACAGAGCTCTATTGCTTTATATCCTTCCTTGATGCTGTTAAAGGACTGTGCAGTAAAAATCTGTGTTGATTTACTGAAAATGTGGGATTTGTTAGTTTTCCCATCCAGGGGAATCCATACTCATACAGTTCTTCACCACTCCATGTTAAGAATTTGATTTTGAAACACAGAAGCTGTTTAATTCAATGTATGGCAGTAGAAAAAGTGAGAGTATGACCCTTTCACAAGTGCAACAAATTTCTCTGGAATCCACCTTCTTCCACAGAGTAGGGCAAACTTTGCTTTTCACTCTAGGCTCTAAGACATAATATATGTATCAAGATGCACATATGTCTCAGATAAGAACATTTATGGCAGAAAACCTGGGCTTGGTGTAGTGCTTATGGGACCATTGAACCAAAAGGCTAAGCTGTTCTAGGTGACTCCTCTTCCAGAAAAGGTTTACTGATGGTCCGGCTAGTGAGAAGCATCTTCCTTAATGTGGGAAGTACCAGACCTGAGAACAAACTTTAAGACAGAAAAACTCAATATTTCAAATTAGTTTCTTAATATTTTTAACAGTCTATGTGGAAAAGATGTTAATGAAATTGCTTCTGCAGCTTAGATACACCCCAGGAGAACTGTGATGCGTAAGAAACTGTAAATCCAATTGTACATGGTCCAAAAAAGCTGTCCTGCATCTCTTTAGAGAGTGAAAAATACTGTCTTTCTTGCTAGGTTTTGACTGCACACTGACTGTGACCACCCCTCCTGCAGTCACGTGTGCAGACTGAGAGATGGTGGGACAGTGTGGTTTGTGGCTGTCCTCTCCCAACAGTCCCATGGCCTGGGAGGAGCTCTGTCAGAGAGAGCCTGCAGAGCAGAGTCACTCCAGCATTTGACGCCAGTAACAGAAAGGAAAGGGAGGTTCGAGATGGTCACCTTTGGGCACCTTCTCCCTGTGCTGTTACATCACAGTTTGCAACACGTGCAAAAAAGGCACAGCTCATCCTGAGAGTTGTGTATGTGGAGTCCTATCTGCATTTTACTGGTGGGAGGGGGAATTCCACATTAGGTAATTCTCACCCTGCACACCCAAAATTAATGTAGCTACTACTCAATGACAGTGGTAAATTGCAGCTTTTTGGTATTTGTGTCCACAGCTTGAGCCTGGTCCTTTCCAGCCAGAATATCCCCAGTGTGGTTTTCATTTGCTTTGTTTTCTTTTGTCCACACAAGGGTAAGATTTCTCCTTTTCCTAGGACAGACTCTAAGCTCTCTGAATGGGTCTGTCTGATCCCATCCCTCCAAACCACTTTGCGCTTTGTCCTCCAGACTCTTTTACAATTGAGCAGAGTGGATGTTGATACACACTGTGGGCCAGATTCTGTAATTCTCTGTCATTCTTCTCAGTTGGAGATGGTCATAATTCAAGTTTTGGTGACAGGATGTTGCCTTACAAATGCAGGGTCATAATGTAGACTTCCAGTATTTGTTGTTTCCCATTTAGAGCACTTAGAAAAAAAAGTCACTCAGAGGACCTTGTTGTCAAGCACTCTCTAAATCTATGTGATGATATTTTCATTTACTTTTTATTTACTAGTTTGAAATGCCACCTTCTGTGATTTATGTCTTGCAGTGTTCACCAGCAGCCTTTAAATATATCATAGCAATGATTTATCAACAATTTTCAACAATTCCCTATTGGAAGCGAGGTTTTGTGTGAAAAATTAGGAATTACAGCACTCTCTCTCACATCAGGCAATAGCTTTTGACTAATAAATTTTGCACTCGGACATTTACCACTTCTTTAGTTTGCAAATGAGGATCATGATTCTTAATGGTGCAGTGCTAATAATAATTAGGGGAAAAAAAAAAAAAAGAGAAGACATAAATGGCTTTCCAGAATACGACTAAATAGGGCTGAATGCTTTGTTTCAGAATCCAGGACTTTGTCAGCTATTACCAGGCACTGAATGAACATTTATTCAGCTTCGAGAGGACCACAAAAGACACATGATTAAGATGAATTTTAATGATTAGCTTCCAGTGTGCAAATGTTGTAGCAATGCAGTGTGCCCTCAGTGCAGTGCCCTCAATTTGAGAGACTGCTTTGCTTCTGCCCATCCACGTGTCATTTCTTTGCTCCATGCAGAGCCCAGTATTAGCCAAGTTCAAAGGAGAGTAGCGATAATTTAAGACTCTTATGCTTTCATTTGTTAGTCATCAAGATGAAATTAGGTCTGAGAGAAAAAATGCTCAGAGGATTGGCTCCAGCTCTGCATGCCTTAAAATTAGGTGCTGGAGTGAGATAGACTCCATGGGCAGCTCTGCTGCCCTGCTGGACCATTCCTGTCAGGGATGGAGAGTGGCAGGCAAATCCAAAGGGAAATCAGCCAATGTGATGTTTGAATGGCTTTCAGAAGTGCCTCTCTGGTGGCTGCAGTGGGACCTGAGCGTGCTGTGTGCTCAGCATGATGGTGCTAAGTGAGGTGAAACCATGCTGTGCTCACCCTGTTCAGCTGTTGTTTTCTTTCTTGTTGGTACTCCACCTGCCTTCAGCTAGGCATTGATATTTAGAAACCAGAGCCAGACTTTGCTAAGTTTATACTGAGACCAAACTCCCCAGTGCTTACTGTATTTAACAGGAGTTTTTCTTTTTTCCCTCTTTCCAGGGAAAGGCACTGGATTTTGTCCCATCTATGGCTTCCCAGTGCAAAATCACATCTGAGCATGCAGAGCTGAATTAGTGCTCTTGCGTGCTCACTGAGACTACAGCCAATGCCCAGCATCCAACTGCCTTTAGAGCTCATCCAGCTCTACAGGGACTCATGGTTCCAGAGTGAAAAAGTAATCAGAGACAGTCTGTAGGCTTTAAGCATTTTCATATCATTTCTCCAATTGAACATCCTTTCCAAAATGAAAGAATTGTCATCTTATAATTCTTGTTGCATAAAGAAATGCCATGAGAACAATCCACCTGTTTTTTGAGTGCATCACATGAGCCTGGAAGAACCATCATCCTAAAGACAAATAAAAGATCTTATTTGAACTTCCATGTGTGCGTGATAGAGGGTGCATAAATCCAAGCTATGGAGCTTGTTCTTTTTTACTGCAAGTGAATTACTTGGTGCTGGAAGTGTAGCCACCTATGAAGTTGGATTAGTTGTCAAACTATAGATGTCTGTAGCAGGTCTGTTTACAGAAGAGCCAGGATTAGGTTTGTTTGGTTGTTTGGTTGTTTGGGTTGGTTTTTTCTTTCCTTTTTCTTTCATAGGCTAGACCTTTAGGTTCTTTCAGCTCTTTCTTACTGGGTCTGGCTGGGATGCAGTTAGCTTTGTTCACACCAGCCTCTGTGGGGCTGGGCTTTGCATTTGTGGCTAAAACAGTCCTGAGGAGACACCAGTGTTTTGGCTAATGCTGAGCACTGTCTGCACAGCATCTAGGCTGTCTTGCCAACCCTCTGACCCCAAAAAAGGCCAGGCTGGGAGTGGGAAGGAGGCTCAGAGAAAGAAGTGACCAGAGGGATATTCCATACTATACAATGTTGTACTCAGTGATAAAAACAGAGATAAAGGGGGAGAATGAGGAGATATCTTGGTTGAGACGTTTGTATTCCCAAGCAATTGCTGTATGAACTGAGGCCCTGCTTCCTAGGAAGTGCCTAGATATCTGCCTGCTAATGGGAAGTAGGGAATAAACTTCTCTTTTTGTTTTGCTTCCATGCACAGTTTTTGGTTTTCTTACTCAACCCATGAGCCTTTCCATCTTATTTTCTCCCCCTATTCTGCTGAGAAGAGGCAGTGAGAGTGTCTGGGTGGGCGTGTGGCAGCCAGCCAAGGTGAACCCACCACATCCTGCCAGTACAGCATCCTGGCAACAACTTCATAAGCCTCCAGCCTTTGTATGACTTCCTAGCTGGATGGTTGAGATTTTAATTTCTGTATTGCCACTGACAAATTGAAAGGTTAAGTTTTACTGTGAACTGTCCTGAGCTTCGGTGGGCACCATGATGACAGTAAAAGTAGGATGGGCCTTAAAACAGGATCAGGGAGGGGAAACAAAAACAAAGGCAAATGCTGTTTGTGATTAAAAACAGCAGGGAATCAATTCAGAAGAACTTTTTCTCCTTTGAACCAATGTTAGTTACTTTGCATACCCATGCCAGACCCCCGGCTGAAGCTGCACAGCTCGAGGGCTCTTGGCTTGCCCAGCTGCCCGTGGCAGCATTTGGACAGCTGGTGGGTTCCACTGTGTCAGCACTATCCTCGACCAAAATATATACTCCTTACACAAAAAACACAAAGCAGAGGAGATCCTCCAGGAGAGGGCTGAGGAACAGAACCTCAAGCTGAGTTTTTTAATGACAGTCTTTGAATAGCCTGAGAAACAAGATCATTAAACCTATTCTTGCAGGGATTTGCTGTTACATTTTTTTTCCTTTCTTAGTTTTCACAGAGTCTCAGTGACTCACCTGAAAATTTTCCTCCTCCAACATCACTTGTGTTTGACATCAGAAAGCTGGTCTTTTCCTTGTCCCTTTCCAGGATAAGAACAGAGGTAGCTGGAATTGGGTGAGTGAACCTGTGCCTGTCAGGTTTTCCTGTTGGGCATTTCACATTTTAGGACAAGGAACACTCAGTAATACTTATCATGCTAATAGACATTGTAGACATTGCTTTTACAGACTGCAAGCCTTTCTTACTCATTGATCTGATTAATAGGGCTCTTTAGGCATCTCAAGATAGTACCAGATGCTTTTTGGGATTTACCAAGTTCCTGAATAGGATGAGATCATAGGTGCCCTGCATCCAGCCCACTGCTTCGAAGGGCTGCATGGCAGGAGTGGATCCTACAGGAGGGTCTCACCCCAGGGGAGCCAGGGGAGCTGACAGTCATCGCTGGTTGAGCGATGCTCAGCTGAGAGCAGCACCTGGCTGAGAGGTGAGGTTGTTCAGCACTGTAGGCAGAAGGCACACATCCAGGCACTCGGCTGAGAGCCGTTCAGGTCGGTGGCCCTGCCCTTAGCATGGGGACCTGTGTTTTGCTGTGTCCTTATTTGAGTAGGACTGTAGGTTTGTGGGTCCTGCCTGCCTCAAACACACACTGTAAACCTAGTCTGGCTCCACAGCTTAGGGTAAGGGGTTCAGTGTAACACAAGGCAAGGCACTTCTGCTCCCTTTATTTTAATGAACTTCATGCATTTTAAGCTTTTAATCAATGAGTGTCTGAAAAACCACACATAGTTCTGCAGCAGTGTCACGTAAGGAGAAGGTGTGATTTACGGTAGCTCAGTTACTCCCATAATGATCATAGAACCATAGAATGGTTTGGTTGGAAAGAACCTTAAAGATCATCTTGTTACAAGCCCCTGCCATGGGCAGGGTCACCTTTCAGTAGACCAGGTTGCTCAGCCCACCGTCCAGTCTGTATTTGAACACTTCTAGGGACGGGGCATCCACAAGTTCTCTGGGCAATCTGTTCCAGTGCCTCACCACCCTTGCAGCAAAGAATTTCTTTCTAATATCTAATCTAAATCTGCCCTCTTTCAGTTTGATTATGCATTGTCAGACTTCGTGGTAAACTGGGCTTCTACAGCCTCTAAAGCCCGAATGCTCATGTGCTTATCTGGATTGCTTAAGCTGGGGAAAAAAGAATTGCTATGTTAACTGCAGTATCTTATTTCAACTGAGATTTTCATAATTTCCTTTGGACTCTGCAGTTTTACCCATCATTGTATCTGATAAATCTGACTCTGCTAAACTGCAGAGGTTATAAGCCTGTAAAACAGTGTGGCCTCAGCAAAAGCACAGTAGTGAAGTCTGGGAGAACTGGATGTTTCAGAAACAAAATGGAATTTTACTGTGTATGCTAAAAATAATGTAAGTGCATTGGCTGGGACAAGGACTCCCAGATAAGCTGAAGCAGCAAAGCAGAAATCTTCATTCGGCGATCAGAGACGTGGAAGGGTTTGGAGGGAAATTTGTGGAGAGAGTAGTTCCTGGTAGTGATTTCTCTGGCCCCAGAGCTCCCTGAACTTTTCTGAAGTTTAAGTCTTTTGCTGAACTTCCCATAGGCAGAGCATCCCACAGGATGGCTTAAAGCCTTCACCTTATGTGGACCTGCTCTCTGTTTCTTAGCATCCTTATCATACACTTTCATTTTGTCCCCTTGGATTCCCCAGCTTTCAACTGAGAGACCTCGGGATCAGTTTGCCAGCGGTGCAAAACCAGTGTGTGACAGCCCAGCTCAGTGCTGTCCCCTGTGTGAGAGCAAACTGCTGCTCTTCTCATTCCATACTACTTGTCCTTGGCTTTTCCTTGAGCCACTTGGGCTACTCCTGTGCCTGTACTTGCGTGGGGGTGTGTGGGTGTCCATCTCGCTTTTGCAGTTTCTTGGGAAGCAGGAGCCCACCAGAGGGATGCTTGGAGAGTGTGAAATTGGTGTCTGTCTTGCAGGCTCTGGGGAACAGCACAAGAGCTTGCGGGCACAAAGGGAGCTGGGGTAGTACAAGAGGGCTGAGTGTGCTGCAGAGAAACAGACCTGGGATTGCTTTGTCCTTTATGTCTTTTTTCAGCAAGATCTGGGATGCAGTGTCCCTAAGAAGTTAGTGTGGCCTTTTCTCAGGAGAAAAATACCTTAGGGTGAGAGTTACCATGACAGGTTAGACCCAGTGCCCTGTGCACGCTCTTGCCAGTGGCCAGTGACTGATGCTGAGGGAAGGTGCAGAGGATAGATGTGGCAGGCTTTTACAGACTCACTCTCTGGGGCTCTGGCGTTTTCCTCAGTAAGTAGCTGTGGACAGACCATCATGTTAATAGTCTTTGGTGGGTTTCATGGACTGTTCTAATACCCTTTTGAAATGATTATAATTTCTTCACTTTGCATTATCCTGTGCCACTGAGTTCAGTGATGCAATTATGTGCCGGGTGAAAAAGTTCTCCCTTATCTTTGTTTAAAACCTCCTACCAGACCATGCCAGTCTTCCCAGAAAAACAGCAAGTAGGGAACAACTTTCCCTATTTGATTTAGCAACAGTGTGTTGACTTTGGAGCCCTGTGCTATGTACCCCCTTAACCATACAATTTCCAATGTGAACTCCTAGTCTCTTAAATCACTGTTTCATTCAGAAGTCATACCATCCCACTGCCCACCAGCACTGCTTCCAGCTGTACTGTATTCCTTTTGAGATGGCATGACCAGAGTGGTACTCAATATTCCATGAATATATACGCTGGGGATTCTTACAATGGCATAATAGTATTGTCTGGTTTTTTTCTCTATTCTTCTGCTAGTAATTCTTTAAATGCCTTTTTGACCACTCCTGAACATGGAGTTACTCCCATAGAAGTAACACATGGTTTCAACATTTCTTTCCTGATTGACTAAACCTTCTTCCGACTTCATTGGATATAGTTTAAGGTTTTGGTATTTTCCCCAAGGGCATTACTTTGCAGTTACAGACACCAAAATTTGCTTGCTATTATCTCCATGTTGTGTAATCCCTCTGCAGCTCTGCAGCATCAGCTTGCCTCCAGCTTTTACCCACAGTCTGGCCTGGCTGCTCTGAGTCACTCTGCACCCCCTGTGAACTTGTCGCTTCAGTTATCCTCTTTTTCCTTTCCAGGTCATACACAGATGTGCTATTTAATACAGGTCACTCAAATCCTCCCTGGATCCTGCTGTGAAATTTGCTTCACTGTGAACTTGGACTGTATCCATGTCCTTTGTGTTATATCTTGTCACTAGTCACTGATTCAGAAGAGTGTATTCTCACATGTATCCTGACAACTCAGATGCTTAACAGTCTTTGGCGAGGAGCTTGTTCAAAGCCTTTTGAAAATCCAAACATGTACTCCTCCAAGATACCATCCATTTGCTTGCATACTAATATCTCATTTCTTTGGTTTGAACTGAATATTTCTCATTTTATGTGAACTCTAGAAGGATTTTCCTGCATGACTGTGTAGGGTTTGAGGGCTGCTACTCATGTATAAATGCCAGAGAAGATCGTTGGCAGAGAGTAGCTACAGCTACATGTCTATTTACTGAATAAGTTTAAGTTAACCCACATCAGCTGGCTTTGAATTTGCTTAGTTATATAATTGCAATTTTTTTGACTGAGAGAAGAGACATACTTCTTCATGGTCTGATAATGTGTGCTTTGTCAGAGAGGTAGCTTCTTGATGAAGAGAGCAGGGCAAGGGTATTTCCAACCCCTCCTTGTCATATTACCACTGAGCAATTCACTTAGTGACAAAGGCTGCCCCCAGAGAAGTGGTACCTGGACCTTGAACTCTCCATCTGTCAAAAGAGAAAAATAATCCCCTCCAGTCCATGCCAAAGATGCCATTATCAGCAGACAAGACACAGTCCTTTCACTTTATAAAAGGGTAGATTGCGGGCTTTGGCAAACCTTGTAACAAAAGGCAATTATGTAAATATTTCCGTTTTGTCTTTGTCATGCATGCATAAAGGAAATTAGAGTCCATATTAAGGGCTGTATTTTCATCTCCATGTCTTAGAATGATGTTTGCTTTGGAAATACCTCTGTGCCTTATCTATAAAACCCAAATAACCTTTGGGCTCTTGGCAACATAATAAAGCCAATTATGAATACAGGAAGAAGACGAAATGTTAATCCTTATCACAATATCATGTATAAGTTTTATCAGTGCTCCCTCAAGACGTTGTAACAGACAAACAGCTTGAAGCTAAAAACGTGAGATTTAACTTTGGCTGTTGAAAAGTTTGTAAAGACACCTGAAGAAGAAAAGGAAAGGAAAAAAGTGACTTTTTCATCTTACTGGACATGGAGCACCAAGTGGTGTGTAGTGCCAGACAAAGGCAACAACAAGGGAGGTTCCACAGGGGAGAAGCAAGCAAACTTGAACATCTTGGCTGGGGCTGACATGAAGGAATGATTTGAGTGCTTCACAGAGAGAGGGCAGGTGGGATGATTGAGGAAAAGATGCAAGAGGAATCAGAAACAATCTCACAAGAAAAGAGAACTTGATTATTTTGGAGATACTGTTGTTTAACCTAGAATGAAAAAAAAGGTAGACGCCAGCTACGCTGGAGGTAGACTCCTCCTACCTTGGAGGAGGATCTCTATTGTTAAACATGCCCTTGTTCAGGCAATTTATTTTATCTTTTTATAATGTCATTCCATGATTGCCTATCAATGTTTTAAAGTAAACATTTTATTCTCAAATCCTGATTTGTGCTAAACCTGAGTGACTTGGCTGGCAACAGACCACTCCTCTGGAGGTCTGGTGCAGGCAAACCCAGGGAACAGGATATGCCAAAATAAGCATCCAGATCTCTGCATATAACTCCAAAACAAAGGTTGCTCCTATTGCCATTGAAATAGCATGGGCCTGAGTTAAAAGATTAAATCGGTGGGCTGGAAAAGAGGGAATGTGTCTTACAAGAAAAGTAGGAAGTTCTTTGCTAAGGAGGAAGATGCTTCAACCCTGGAGGTCTACAGGGAGTTAGTAATATATCAGCAGACTCTCACAGACTTCAAAACCCTCTTCAAGATTGTGATCTGGTCAAAAGCCCTTTGGAGGTCTCTCTTTGCTGATTCCCAGAACATTTAAAAACAGAATAGCCATGCCAGGCTTCTGAGTCTCGGGAACAAGAAAGCAAAGCTTTCCATGTGTGCAGTAAGCATATCAGAAATAATGTAAACTACCAGCCTTCTCTCGAGAATTTTAAAAATAGATGGAGAAACTTGTAGTTTACATTTGTTCACTATTACAAGTATTTTGGGCCAACAGGAATTGCCTAAATTAAGTAATTAATTGCCAGCTGAGTCTTAAAAACTTTAGTCTGTGTCACTGTAGTGGGTTGACCCTTGGCTGAATGCCAGGCCCTCACCAAAGCCACTCACTCCCTCCCTCCTCTTCACAGCTGGACAGGGGAGAGAAAATATAACAAAAGAGTCATGAGTTAAGGACCATGAAAGATCACTCACCAAATACCATCATGGGCAAAACAACCTCAGCCTGGGGATATTTATTGAATTTATTACTAACAAAATCAGAGCAGGATAATGAGAAGTAAAATAAATCTTAAAAACATCTTCCTCCCCCCCCGTCCCTCCTTCCTGGGCTCTACCTCCTCCCCCACAGCAGTGCAGGGGGATGGGGAATGGGGGTTACAGACAGTTCATCACATGTTGTTTCTTCCACTGCTCAGGGAGAGGAGTCTTTCTCCTGCTCCAATGTGTGTTTCCTCCCACGGAAGACAGCACTTCATGAACTTCTCCAATGTGAACCCATCCCACAGACAACAGCTCTCCACGAAGCGCTCCAGTGTGGGTCTATTCCACAGTGTGCAGTCCTTCAAGAACAGCTTGCTCCAGCGTGGGTCCCCCACAGGGCTGGTCACAAGTCCTGCTAGGAAACCTTCTCCAGCGTGGGCCCCTCTCTTCATGGGTTTACAGGTCCCTGCCAGGACTCTGCTCCGGCAGGGGTTTCCCTTGGGTTCACAGCCTTCCTTCAGGCATCCATCTGCTCCAGCATGAGTCTTCTCCATGGGCTGCAGGTGGATCTCTGCATCCCTGTGATTCTCTGTGGGTCGCAGGGGGACAGCTGCTTCATCATGGGCTGCACCGTGGGCTGTGGAGGAATCTCTGGCTCCTGGAGCACCTCCTCCCCATCCTTCTCCACCAGCCTCGGTGTGTGCAGGGTTGTTCCTCTCACATATTCTCACACTGCTCTTTTCTGGTCCCAATTACATCAGCACAATAACTTTTTTTCCTTCTTAAATATGTTATCAAAGAGGCATTACTATCATTCCTGATAGAATCAGCCTTGGCTACTGGTGGGTCCATCCTGGAGCCAGCTGGCATGGACTCTGCTGGACCTGGGGGAAGCTTTCAGCAGTTTCTCACAGAAGCCACCGGTGCAGACCCCACTACCAAAACCTGGCCAATATAGTCCATGGAGGAATTGTGAACTTGCCAGCAGCAAAATGCATCACTCTCACTGATAGTGTCAACCTCCACCTGTACTTATTCCTGTGATTCTTACTGCTCTTCATGTTTAAAGATGATTTTTATCATTGGGATATGTTTATTTCAAAGCATTTGAAGAGATTGGTTTCATGGAGATTAGCATTATTATTAGAATGGTGCTTATTTTACTGATCTCTATTATGCAACTGTTTGCTCTTGATTATTAATAATCATTTCCTTTTGATGGAAACACTTCCACAGCAACCAATTATAGTGCTTTGTGCAAACACAGGATTATGAATTCCAGTGGGGGATAAACAACAAGTGCAGTGGAATTTTAAAAACAAAGAGCTTGTTTTCATGCAAATGCCTCAGTGCTAAAAAATGGGGAAAATTATATGCTGGAGAAGCAGAAGTTCCTTCCAATTAGAATGTTTTTCAACAATTTCCACAAAATGCCTAAATTAAGAACTTAGCACTTGCTGGAGCAGTACATCTCATCTGGTGTTCTCCCTCCAGCAGCAGCCAATGTCAGAAATGTGGAATCACAACTCTTCTCCAGATCCATTTTCCCTGAAAAGACTCATTGGATGTAATATCTGGTCCAGTCTGCCCAATCAGGCAGGACTGCAGCCATTTCCAAGCAGAGATTTTCACTGAACAGATCCAGCTGAAAGAGGATGCCCTGACTTTGTGATTTGTTTCCTGGCTCTAATACTGCCTATCTTGGGCAGTGCAGCTGGAGCAAATGGTGTCGCTGTTCCACAAATACTTATGTGTATGATTAATGCTGTACACTTTTGTGCTTTTGTATCTAATGATAAGCAGAGGACGAGGAATTTGAAGAACCTGGTACCCATTTGCTCTTTGTTCTACAAAGGATGGTCTATCTGTGAGAGATGAGCTTTGCAGTTTCTTCTAAACAGCTGATAATACTTAGGCCTAAACCAGAATACTATATATTACACATGTCCAAGTCTTCAGATTAGAATAAGATACAAGCTAAAAATATTTTAAAACTGCTTATTTAATTTTGGTTTTATCAATCAAGAAATTTCCTCTGCATTCATAGCTTCAATTTACTGTTTATAGCTCCATAGTGTGATTTTTTTCCCAAACAAATACAGCCTTGTACCCCTTATCTACAATAATGATTGCTTCAAATAAAATTTACTTTCTGTCTGTGAAAACAATTCCAAGGGTAAATAGCAATTTGCTAGCGTGTGCTTTAAATAAGCTTTATTTTGTTGATGTTGTATGTGATTATTTGGAAAGAGATTTTATTCCCTAAGAACTGGCTTGTGCTGTGAGGGAACTTGACCACCTGACAAAAGTAGACACGGGGTTACCTCATGGTAGAAAAAGAAAAGAGTATAAATGTCTCATGGGCCCATTTGAAAGACACAGACAGCAAAATCAGAGAGCCTCCATCCTACAAAGGTCAGCCATGCTTCTGATATCTGGAGAGCGAGCAGACGCTTCTCTCCTGAAATGAATTTCCCTCAATTTAGAAAAAAAATCAGGGTGGTGAGGCAAAGCAAGGATGGCACAGCATGAAGATAATTTCTTCTTTGAGCTGGATCTGTGTATTTCTGGTATGGTCTAAAGCAAGTGACTTAAGAAAAAAACTACTCTGGCAGGAGTTGTGTGTTATGGACTGTATGGGGTGCAAGTACAAGGCACCAGGAGGGATAAGTCATGAATCTCTCAGCCCATGAGGGCTGTGTTATAGCAAAAATGGCTCTGAGGTGTGGTGGAGGCTGACAGGGATGTGCGTGGGACCTGGTGAGTGCTGCTGGAGTGTGAGCCCTTTGCCAGGAGGTGACACAGCCCAGAGCATCCTGCATGAGCCTGGAAAGACAATCCTGAGGCCGTGCCCGGATGCTGCTGCACCTCAAAGCACAGGTGTGGGAGTGAATGCAGAGCAGGAGTGTGCTCACATGGC
>VZRL01006114.1:439681-453268 GCA_013397895.1 Origma solitaria | reverse complement strand
GGGGGGGGGGGGGGGTGGTACCAGCGCGAAGAGACCCCGAGATTTTAGCTGTTGTGCAGTTGTGATTGGAGCAAAAATCTCATGGGTCCCATTCATCCCAAGTGCAACATGGCTGAAATCAGCATGTGGGACCTCTTGGTTTGATTCCCCACAAATAGCAATGTCACAGCTGCCTCTTAACTGCTTGGATTCTATTTACCTTGTCAGTTTTTCTCAGCTATCCAAAGGGATTCAGGGAACTTAAAAACCAGAACAACCACTCCAACTATAAAGTAACTGGGTCTCAACCTGCCAGCCCTGTCCCTACAGGGGAAGAGTTGGAATTTCACAGCCACCTCTGTCTCATCAAGGGATTTCAGTAGCAACAACAGAAGAATAGGGCTTTTTCCCCCAAAAAGTTGCCCTGAAAAATTCCTTTACAATTTCTGTAATTATCCTATTTGATAGCCTCTGATTTTCTCTGTTAGGATGCCTCTGGCTTTCCCATGAGAGAGCACCTGATCCTGCTCTAGCTGAAGTCAAGGGCATCTTTGGCATTCGTTGCGATGGGAGCAGATGCAGATTTGCAGAGGATTCCATTTGGGGACTCCACAGTGCAGCAGGGCTTGCATTGGCTGCCGTGGTGCTTTTGCCTCAGCGGAGTTGCTTTAGAGACACAAATGATCCCTCCTATTTCTTCTAGAGCAGCAGTGTCGGTAAGGTCAGCTCTCATTGTTCTGGGACATCGGGTGAGAAAACGCTGACTCGGAGCAGGACTGGATCCCAGGAACAGATGCTTTAGTATGATTTGCAAGCCTGGCACACATCTGCAGGTTGTGCCTTAGCAGCAAGCAGTCAGTGTGGCACAAGTATAAAGACAGGGTTTTTATTTTTAGGTTTTTTTCTCTTTCTTTTGTTTCCTTCTTCTTCACATGAGTCTTTTAAAACTGGTTACTGCTTTTAAGCCCAAATTGGTTTGTCCTTCTTCACAGGATGGCATTGCACTGTGAATGTCTGTAACTACTGGGCTGACTAAAGCCTTTTTCCACCTCTACTTATTGTTCTGCTGTGGCCCTAGCAGTCCTGTATCAGGCTCTTCATGAAACTGTTTTGCTTATCCTCAAAATTGCAGTTTTTAACTTTTGTCTTTTATTGACTCATTGTGAAAAACTGTGACTGCCCTAAAGCTCTGCCACCTCTTGCTATTTCTGGAAGTTCCTGGCAGCTGGGTTGTGGTTCTGACTTGACGAGTGTACTCACAGGATTAAAAGCCATTTTCTTCTTCACGCTAGGTTTCTGTGGAAATATCTCACGTGCCACACATGAACCAGGCTTCAGGAGACCCTTAAGAGAAGGGGAGGAGGATTCTATGAATACAGTTTGACTATTCCATCTTCAGCTACACACAGTCTAGTGGACACTGTTGTCTAATGATGAGTAAATTAGCCACCATCAGCCGTAAAGACACTCAATCTGTGTCTTTACTCAGGGTTGTGGAGTGGGGGAATCTTGTACTGCAAAATACTTTTTATTTAGTAGCTGTTTGTGCTGGGTTTTAACTTTTAAAAATTTTAATTATTATGCTGCACTCTGAGTAGTGATAATTTGAACTTGAAGTTTCAACAGCATGAAAGAGATCACACACTGGATCTGGTCAGGAAAGCTGAAAATATAAACAAAGAGCTTGATCTTTTCCCACTGCTGTTACCTTTTTTCCCTGATTTTGCATTATTATTCGGTTCCTGCCCTTCCGCCTCTCGCCAGGGATAAACCCACTGACCTCATCAGCAGTTGTATTTTTAGATGTATTGTTTCTAGCGAGAAGGTTGCAACAGAGAGGGCTGTTAACACGTGTTACTTTGAATTTGTGCTTTTTGTGTTTCAGAATACAAATAACTGTAGCCTTCAGCACCTTTGAAGGGGATGGCCTTGCTGCTCTTCCCTTGCTCTTTTATGGACTCACTTGGCAGATGAAAGTTATCTCTGTCAATGAGATAGTTTTAGGTTTGGCCATTTTTGATTTGTAATGCATTTGATATTGTTTATAACACTGCTAAATAAACAGAATTATTATTCTGGATTTAACTCCCTCTAAACCAGAAGGAAATACTGTGTAACACAGAAATGCATGTTTAATAATTAGTACTTATTATGCAGCTTCACAGAGACACCCATTGTCAGAGCCCACACCAACACTGCTCACCTGCCTCTTGGTTTACCTGCACGTTTTCTGACTTGAGTGATAATGTTACAATACAAAATCTGCCTGGAAATCTGTGATGCCAGTTCATTCCTGGAACGAACCTCACTCTTCAAATCAAAATTAATTTTGAGTTATATTTGTACAGGGAAAAAAAGTGTGAAGAATTGAGAAGCTTTTACAGAGGGCCTGCTTCCTCAATACTCTTCTGCAACCTGGTGGGACAGACCACTGATTGTCATCTGTACACCACACTCTCCCCTGTTCTGCTGGCTTTGTCGACCATAAAAGCATGCTCCTAATTTCCCCCCCAAAAGCAACCAGGTGTTTATATCAGTCAGCTGTAGGTTAGGAGGTGTTTTGGAGAGGGGAGAACCCTAGGCCACCAAGCCCGTCACTTTGAAAGGGGCGATGCCTCCATGCCAGCTCTCCTCTGATAGTGCAATTGTGGATGCAAAGTTAATGGGAAAAAGGAGTGGTTTGTTTTAAACTACCAGAAACAACACCAGGACAAAAACTGTGACAAAACCCGAAGTGAAGGGTACAAAAATCGGTACCCATGATTTAGAAACTTAGAATGCCATGGGTTTTGGCCCTTTAACATAATTAAGTTTTCTCTGACCTTTGTCCCAGGGTTATTTACTTTGGGTATTCTCAATAGTAAAATAGAACATTTTTGTGGAATAGGGGCCAAGTCAAAATAATGAGGGACAGCTCTCAAATATTTAAATTGAATAACAAATGAAAAAATGCACTAGCTGATGGTTATGTGGACACAGGTGGCCAAACATCTCCTTCTCTTCCTCTTCAGGGCACAGTCCCCCTGTGCTGGGTGACCCCATCATCCATGTTCCAGGTGAGAAATGCAATGAAAACGCACATGCTTTTGGGCTGTGCAGTTGGACACCCCTCTCCCAAGGTGTGCAAGGTTTAAAGGCAAGGGGATGGTGGATGTCTCCATGGATGCAGCGCTACCTCCTGCTGGCCCAGCCTCAATCCCAACACAATCTCTGTGGGAAAAAACCTGCTACTGGGGCACAGTGACGGGGAAGTTGTGTCTGTCTGAAGCAGGGAGGCTTGCTGTATACATCTGGCCCAAGTAACAGAGCCCAGCAACCTCAAAAGGGAGGGAGGAAGCTCTCTGCACCACCTCTGCCCTGTCAAAGATGACCTGTGTTCTGGCAAGTGAGGACAATCATGGGAGCACTGGGAAAAGCAGCATCATTTTCCATGCAGCTTCACCTCCTTCTCATTGCCTGTGCCTGCTGTGCAGAGAAACTCCCTTGGCTGCTTTGTAGATGGTGTTATATATAGCCCAAACACTTACTGCCTCTACCTATACAGATACCTATTGTGTAGCAAAGGAAAACAGTGGAAGATAATTAATCCTGGAGCCCCAGTCTTCTCAGGAAAAATCAATATAGAGTTTTTCTTGCTATATTTCCAGGTAAGAGAAGAGAGGACAATCTTCATTACAACTGACAGTTCCCTTCCCTGGAGCAGAAAGGTTTTCCCTTACATCTAGCAGAGAGAATAGTGTTTTGCACCTGCCAGATGCTGTTGCTATGGCAATTGAACTTCGCACTTACATTGGAGCAGCAAAGCCCCAGGAGTAGGTACAGAACAAACACAGCAGAGAGGGAGCTCTGCTGGGGGCTGCTAGGTGGCCCAGGGCTTTGCCTCCCTGTTTCCCCATTCGATAGATGGGTAATTTAACTTTTTAAACCATTTTGGAAGGAGCTTCAATTGAGCAAATGATGCCGGCTGGGAATCTTCTTGCCAGCAGATTGAGTTTGGGCTGCTTGCCTGTGGTTCTGGATGTGCAGGTCTGCGGGAGCTGAGTGTGCCTTCAGGGCTCTGCCAGCCTAGGCTGCCCTGATGCCATGTGCTCTGCAGGGTCTGCCTCTCCTTGCAGCCTGTCCCCTCCTGTGTCCAGACATATGGGTTGTGATTAGGCAGCTGTAGGCTTTTAAAAGCACTTATCATTTCCCTGAATTCCTTTACTGGAGCTTAAACATTCACAAGGTACCATTGTAGGTCGTCCAAATCAACCCCAAAGTGCCCAGGGGCCATGAGAGCAGACAGCAGGCAATTTACTCCCAACACCTCATTTCCCAAATGTCCCAAGTAAATGCGCCTTTTGGCTGATGACTTCCACACCAAACTTAATTCCCGAACAACTTTTCATTGTTCAAACACGATTAACAGGTTAGGGAGTGTGTGATGTAATAAGCACCTAGAGCTCCTTCTCGGCTCAGCTGCTGCTTATTTTTGAGAGCACCACATAGGAGGATATGACAGATTGACCTTAATCATTGATTGGTGTCCTGCCCTGCCAGGCATTGCATACATCAAGAGAGACTTAGCCTCGAGGGGAATCCCTGTTCATCAGTGTACTTCTGGCAACAATGTGGTGAGAGGTGCAGCTGAAAACTGCAGGGCCCTGTGCACTCACTGGAGGAAAGGAACTTCAGTTGCACAGCGCTATTCTTTTTAAAAGATATTTTTCTAAGGAAAATAAAACCCAAAGTTCAGTGAAATGTTATAGGTGAGACATTTCATTAGGAGAAATGACTGAATGAATTAAATACTATCCAAGCAGGCTCTGAAGCAGCATGCTACAATCTTTAGCCTCTAGGACCTTGAAGAATTGGCTTTCTTACAATTTCTACTTCAGAAAATAAAAAACGGATGATGGAAAAAGACTTCTGCTTCACACTACATATCCTAACTCTGTTAACCTCTAGTTACCTTGGCTGAGAGTCACGCCATTTAGCGTCAGTGTCTGCATCTCACTTAGCATGCTCATTTCAGCTACTGCATGTTCATATTCAGGTTCCTTCTGCAGTTAGCGGAGGAACACAATCATTGCTCTCGAGGCAGACATCCAGCCCTAGTCTGATAAATCTGACAAGTTCCTGTTCCCCTCCTGTTGCCCACATGGAGCTGGTGGCACAAGCCGGGATGGGGACCACCTGCACTGGGCATTTCTAAGCGTAGGTGACAGGTCTCACTTTCAGGTCAGTAGAGAAGCAGCAAGGCAGAAGTCCAGCCATGCTCACTGTGTTTCCTTGAAGGAAGGCTGTGCTTGAATTTTTGTGGCAGTGTAGCATGAGATAAACAAAATGAGTAAGTGGGGACAGAGGGTGCTGAGCTCTGACTACCTCAGTGAGTTATCCCAGCTCCCCATTAACATGGGAGAAAACGTTTCTTTGGTTCTTTTTCTGCTGTGTTGGTCCTGTTAGTAATGCAGTACTTCATGGAACACCGTCTCTTTCTATGGGTCTCTACAAAAAATTCTTCTAGTCTCTCATGGAGGCTGTCACAGAACAAATAATAAACTGATCTGTCTGGGTAATTATAACAAAAATCAATCACTTGAATGGCAGGAAGAAGGTAACATGATCAGTGGCTGAAGGAAGGCTCTTCCCTTCTCATCTTTAGCTCTGTATTTCTACTAGTCAGGCCACTCAGCTTTCAATTATCTCCCACAAAATGCCACAGGAGCAGGGCTGAAGCAGAGGTTAGCCTTAAAAAAAGGAACAGCGAAGAGTTTGGGTGGGGTTTGGTGTGGCTGCCACTTGACAATCTTTGGCATCAGTGCATACATGAGGCGAGGACGGACAGCCGGACTTTTTCACCAGGACATATTGAAGGGGCCAGACAGGCCAGTGAGGAATGTGCAAGTGCATTGAGAGAGGGACATGGCTTTTTAAAAAACATCTGACCCCCCCACCTTCCCCCCCCCCACGACGTAAGAGTGGCTTATGCTTCACCTCCCATCCATACACCAGTTTCCCTTCAAAATGAACACATTGTACTCTGCAGAGGCGGACAATTTGCTGAATTTCATTTCACTCCTTCAATCTGCTTATTGAATAACAATGAGATTGAAGGTTTCACTGGATTCCAGCACAGAGCTGAAATTTTCATTAACAAGTGAGGTTTTCAGACGTCACTTGAATTTGGTTCTGCCTGGATCACCTGCCTCTTGCCTGTCCTTGCATGGCAAACTTTTATGTTGCCAAACTAAACCAGCCACTCCATGTTCCCCTAAAAGGCAGAAAGAAATAGTCTAATAGGAAATTCTTGAAAGAGATTTGTAATGCCAAAAGTTACTGTGTGGACAGATTTCACTCTCCTGGTAGTTAAGATGACTCATTTTGAAATTGGGTAATTGCTACATGGTGGTGAGTTCATCACTTCAAAACAAAAAGAGGTGTGGGTGTGTTTATGTGTGTGTGCAGGGCATTAGCGTTTACTAGCCATCAAAAGAAAGTATATCTTCAGTCTACTAGAATTCTTTTCCAAATTGAAATGGAAACCCTCTGTTCTACAAATAGTCAAGGAGGCACTTAAAGTCTAGTTAGATGTTGGTGGTCTTTTGGATTCTGACCACCCCTTGTCCTGGGCAGATCTGTCACCACTGTCCAGGTCAAGGTCCTTGCAGAAAAGACCCAAATACACATGGCTGGATGCATGACTAAAGTGAAGACACTGCACTTGCAGTGGTGAAGCCCAGATTCTGGCAAGACTTGTGGTCATCTAGGCTGAACCTCCAATGAAGAGAGATGAGCAGGTTAAATGTGAAAAAGGATTCTAAAATAATCCTTTTGCCCTCATAAGCCATTCTTATAATTTCTGGTTATCTTTTAATTTAATTATGCTTAGATTATATCTGCCCTCACTGAAGACCCAGCTTCTCCTAATTTTTAATCTAAGTCCTACAAATCACAAATGAATCCCACTGAACTTCAGTCCTTCAGAGAGAAAAATCCCATTTCTTGAGTCTTCCTCATATTCCAGAGAGACAGTAGAATTGGAAATTTTCAAAACTGATCTGGGCAAGAACTTGAACAACATTTTGAAGTTAACCTTGTTTGGATCATAAGTTTGGACTAGATGACCTCTACAAGGCCCCTTCAAGCTAAATTTCCCAGTTAATCTATCTTTTTCTGCAGGGGATTCTCCCCAGACAGTTTCCATCTTTCCTGAAACACAGTGTACACACATCGACATTGAACTACATCTTGGCTTTGAACAAAAGTTACTTTGGATGCTTTATAATCCCGTTCATACACCTCAGTATTATCTTCACATAACAGCTCTGCCTCATGTTCAGCCTACGATGAATGCATCACAACCCCTACATCCTTTCCTGCATAAATCTCATTGAGTTTTTCCCAACCCAGTAGGTGCCTAGTTGAATATTTTTGTATACCTGAACTAAGTTACATTTATCTCACTGAGTTTTTTTGGCTTTTTTCAGCCTACATCTCCTGTTTGTTGAGATAATTTTGAATTCCAACCCTATCTTTTGATGTACTTTCACATCAAAGTCCCCTCAAAGCTTGGTATTTACAGATTAAATAACCAGGAGGTTATTAAACACTTCCTGATTTCTCTCTCTATTCCACCTACTTCTTACAAGTAAGCCACAGAGGAAACATGGGAGACCCAAGGAAGATATTATTTTGCTATTTGATACTACTTCTGAACTACATTTTCATTGAGAAAAATAAAATCCTCTGTCATGGCCACCCCTAAATAAAAGCAGTATCATGCCCCAGAGCATGAAACAGTTGAAATCCTACCAGGCTGAAGGGTCACATCCTGAACCAAACCAGCTGACACACTTGAGACACATTCCCCTCCTGAAGGGCACGGTGCAGAAGGAGCAGTAGGGCAATGAGCCTGGCACTTGCAGCACAGTGCTGAGAAGCATGCACTAACATCTTCTGTGGAGCCTTCCTTCAGAGAGCCCTGCTGTCTACCTCCTCCCACTGCAGGGTGTCTCAGCCTCTCTGTGTCTCAGGCCCGTGGCTTATTGGCCTAAGGCTTTTATTTCACCCATGCAGAAGAGTGTCTGCACAGCTGTTTCATATTAACCAATGTGTGGTGCACAGTTGTAGGAGCCATCTGTGCTGAGTACCATTTTGACTCTCCTGATGCTTCTAAGAGTAGCCTTGCTCTCCCTCTTTTTCAAACGTTATGGAGCCCCCAAGATTACCCAGCACATTTTATTAAGTGAACAGAATTTGTTCCACACTGATAGCACTCTCTGGGAACACAGCTCTGAAGCTAAAGCTTTTGCCATGCACAGATGTCAAGCCCCGTAAGGCTACCACGAGCCAGAGATGGAAATGTCAGCAGTCTGTTAAACGGGGGGTGGAGGGAATTATTATCTTTTACATGATTATCTCCAATTAGCTGGAAATGCGAGAAGAAATTCTTGCTGAAGAACCTTCAGACTTTTAATCACCTCTTGTTGCTGTCTACAGCTCTTCCCATCTGAACATAACAAGGGCACAAAGTCTTGAAAGCAGATCTGTAATGTTAGCTTTGCAAGGACCCAAGGGCTTGACCTTCTCTGCACAAAGCATTTCTTCAGAGTGTGCAAATAAATTCACCATAGACTTGCATCGCATCAGTGCTGTAGCCAGCTTTCTGTCCATGCATTCAGCTCAGCTTTCACGAGGAAAGATGGGCCAGGAAGCAGCAGTTTACTTCCAGGATGATACTACTGGCTCTGAGCTGTTTCCCTCAGTACTGGCTGGGGGTTCTGCACAAAGCTCCCAGATTTAGGCTACATCCCTGTTGCTGCAGGCCCGTGTAAGTTCATGAAATTATCTTTGGACAGGTGCAGCAGAAAAATGAGAATATATTGCCAGGCATGGGAGGGACTGTTGAGGACAGCAGAATGGGTATTTCTGCCCCTTAGAGTTGTTACCCTGTAAGCCAGATAAGCTACCTGTGGGTAAGGGAAATCTAGCTTATGTTTTAATAATGTTTTGTAATTAAACAATTAAATTAAAGGGAAAATTTTGCATACAGTGCTTTGGTCCCAGGGGCCGGGTGCCTATTCTCCTGCCATTTCTTCCTGCAGGCTATGGAAGCAGTTTCTCCCAATGCACCCTTATGTGCAGAGGTCAGAAAGGGCAACTCACATCAGAGGAGGTCCTGGTATAGACACAGAGACAACTTTTTCTTTGCAGTCATGGCCCTAGTGCTTGCCCCAGTGTCCTGTCTTCCCTCTGATCCTCTGCCAAGTTGTAGCTTTTCCAGCTCCACTCTTCCACTAAGCACATTCCACTAGAGAATACCAATTGGATCATTCCTGTTCTCACAAACTCTGTTGTATTACTAGCAATAGGCCAAATTTCAAATATCTATGTAACACAAAGAGACAGCACTCCTACTTCTGCATTAGCTCAGTTCACTGTAGAAATCCAGTTTGTGTATCCAAGTACAGACATGGATGTTCAAATAGTAGACCCCACAAAGCCTGAAGTGGAAACTATGATCCATAAGCCTACATTACTAATGTCAGCTCCATTTTTTACTCAAAAATCACATGTTTTCTCTCAGAGATAAAAGCTCTTTGAGTAACTGATAGGGTAGATTTAAGACTCAGTGTTTAAATGAGATGATATGAACAAATACAAATTCTGCTTTTCATGGCTGCAAGGTTCTCAGGGTAAAGCCTCCAGAGGGTGTTTCGGCACTGCTGCTATCAAAGCCTGTGTCCGTACCTGCACCCTTCCTGAGAAATTTTTGGGGGAGATTCAGCTCATCTGACATATTCATAATTGCAGGTGTCTTCATCTGAATGCATTGCTCTGGACTCCCTTTTATAATCAATAGAGTGAAATAGGCAATTTTACTCTGTGACTCATCTGACATATCTTAACATCTGTTTTAGGATAAAGTGAATCATGCTTTAGAGCTGCTCCTTTTCTTTCTTTTTTTTTTTCTCTTGAGGCAGCTAGGTTTATTAAATTGGGCAGCAATATCTACACACGTCTCCCCTTCTGCCCTAGAAGCCATTCAGATCACAACAGCTCCTCTTAGCCTTTGAGTGTATAATCTTTGCTTCAGCTTTTTCACATGTGCAGTTTGTGGTCTGGTCACTGCTTTGCCATGGCTTACAATATGTTCATTGTTGAAGTCCTTCAAGAGTTACCCCTCAATGCCTTCTTCCTGCATCTCCCCATTATTCTGCAGCTGTTTCCTCATGTACTGCCAGGGAATGAGCAGGACATCATAACACCTCTGTGCCATGTGAATGTCTGCAACCTGAGGAAAACATTTGTGTTTTCCTAGGACTGGTTTATACTCCTACGTTTATTTTGTCTCCATGTTTTCATGGTGTCCAGCTGAAACCTAGTTAGATGGTAGTTGAACACCATCCCATCCTCAAGTTAAACAGGAAGAATACAACAAACATTGTAGTTTTGTGAGAAGGAGCCATATTTCAAAATCACATTCTGCATGAGATCAGATCTCAAGTGAGCCCTGCAGAACCCAAGAGGAGCATTTTCATTTATTGGCACCTGCAAGAGAGCGTGAGAGACGTCTGTGTGTGCCATTAGTGTTCTCAGCACAAGCTGAGAATTCCATTTCCTTGAACCTTGCTAGAATTTCAAATATACCTGCAATGCTGATTACCCATAGATGTATTAGTTCCATAGCACCATTGCCGAAGTCTCCTGGCATGGCCTCAAATTGTATCTTGAATCACTACACCACTTACCTAGGTACCAGGGGCAAGCAATATTCCAGGCAGCAGTAATCACTTGGTTTTGCACTGATATAGTATTGGGGTGAGAGCTGCCTGGGGCAAGCTCATGATAGAGATCCATAGGAATTCATTCCCTCCTGCAGAAATTCCGTAGCCAGACCATGACTCCATTGCGGTGTGTGAATTTGCCTGCTCCTGAAGAGCTGCTTTGCAGGTGGAGTAAAAAGGCAATCACAAGATGCATCACACTGTGCAAAGATGTGATAATCTCTGCTTCTGGAGATCCCTGAGGATCCCTGCAAGTCCTAAAATGTTTCTTTCCCCTTCAGCGGCAGCTGGGAAGCTGGGTTGTTTCCCCCTGCTATGAGATGTCTGAGTGGTGCAGAGGGCTGTCAAACCATCATTCTAATGTGAGGCAACAATTTCCATCTTTCAGAGCTGCAGAGAGGAGAAGGCAGAATCCATTGCTGCCATGCCAACTGAGCAAAGAGATCATTGCTCATGCCTAGAAAGAATATTTCTTAAATATTCACTGCGGTAGCTCACTGAACTGCACAGTGATCCCACAAACCGGAATGTGGAAGAGTCTGCCCTGAGCAATAAATTAAGTTGCTCTGGATGGAAAACAAACAGTTATACAGGCTGTTCCAGAGAAATCCTGTGCTGACACCCTCTCTTCCCCAAATGTCAAAATTAGAAGATACAGGAAAGCATGGAGTGGGATGCCCCTTCCAAGGAGACTTAAGACCACAAGGTTTATTTACCTTACAGGGTTTTTTTCACTGTAATATCTTGTAGGAGCTTTTGACATTTGACCTACTTTTCTAATCCTCCAGTCACTTCCCATATTTCTTAGTACTTTGTTGTTTTGTTTCGGGTTGTCTCTTTTGTCTTTGGTTTTTGGGGGTTTTTTAAGATGGAAGCAGCTATGGTCTAAAAAACTTTTGGACGAAAGGGAAGAAACACAGGCAGAGGGATGGATTACAATCTATTTCTAGTTTCAGAAAAAACCCCAGCAATTTTATTACTGAAAAGGAATCTGTAGTGCAATATTAAAAGATAAACTTCTTTAAGAATGAAATTATTCTACGAAGGATGAATATTCTATTGCATATATAAGGTTGGTGTTCATCCAGGAGAAAAAAGGACCTTTTATAAGGTCATATGAAACATTTGCAGTAGTAGAAAATGTTACCCATTTACATTCCACAGTTTTTTCTTATTTTAAATATTTTCTAGCAAAGAAAATGGTTTTGGGCTAAGAGAACTCATTCACTAGATTTACTTTTCTCTTTGGTTAGCCCACTATGTATAGGCAAAAGTGTAGTTTTGCTATCTGCTAAATCTGAGCAGTATTTAACAACAAGAGCAGCCCAGCTGAAACAAATAGTCTCCTTTGTGGAGAAAGAGATAATTCAGTGAAAAAGTGGCAGAGCTCCAGCAAAAGGCTCAGTCCTGAAAGATGTTTAGTAGTCTGGCACTGATCCATCATGGCCCCCAGTTTTAAAACTGCAGATCTAGCTGTGTCTGTATTGTGAGGCATTTCCTTAGGCACAATGCAAGAGCAAAACACCCCAGATCCTGCAGGACACAGACCCAAACAAGGAGAAGAAACAACCTGAGCACATCTTCTGTGTATAACAGAGGTCTATGAAATGCTAGGACAGCTGATGAGATAAAAAAAGTTGACCTCAAGAAGTACCCAATTTATGTACGACTGTTTTGTGAGCCAGTTTTTTAACAGATAATGACTGGTGAGGTAGCTCTATTACAACCAGCTTGTATCCTGTTCTTCGTCTTTAGATATAGGCTGGAAGCAATTATAGTTAATCCTATTACACATGCTACATGGAAGATTTGAGAGCCAAAGAGATTTCTTGGCATTTCTTTTAATTTTTTTTTCTTAATTTTTTTTTTTTTTGAGAGGGGGGCCGGGGAGGGCATGTAGAGAGAGTTGGGATATTCCTTATCTTTTTTTAAGCATTAGCACCTCAAAGTTTTCATGCTCTTGCAGATTCTGATTTTTTTTTGTTCTAAATAAGTGTATTAGACACTATGTCTTGAATTCCCTGCCAGATTTTAAAATTATGATATTTGAAAACCAATAGTTTATTTTTTCAAGGATACGTCTAAATTCTATTTCTGGAACTTTAAAATTCTCTGATTTTTAAAAATGATTTCTTATCTTGGAAAAACTGGAATGATAACTGCACAGAATTTTAAGGCCATTTCATATTCACAGAAGTCTATCTGAATTTTTAAATTCTGTTGTCCATTTAAGTAAGCCATTTTAGTGACCACTGACTACTTATTGCTCTATGAACATTACAAAAATGACCACTTTCTGTCAGACCTTCATGGACTTACTCACCAAGAGCTGCTAATCCTGGATGACTTGGGAGGAGGACCAGGATATACTAGAAATTTTATCTGATCTTCAGGCCTTCACAGCTGAGGGGTTTCCCACAGGGATGCTTCCTAGCATTGTTTCTTGGTCACCAGCTTTCTGAGGAGGACATGACTCAGTACTGCCCTAAGCTGAACAATCCTCCAAAAAACTCACACCTGGAGTGCTTGTCCATCTAATTTATCTTTAAAAGGTAGCATCCTTTCCAAACTGAATTCAGGAGTCATTGCATGACGTGGATCAGAACCACTGCATATTTATTGATTTCTCTGGTGCAGTCACGCTGGATAGAAATGGAGAGGATTACATTGGGGTTTTTTTCCTTTCTACACATCTGCCTACCAGCCATTGAGTCATGAGTTGGTCAAAAGTTGATGGGATGTGGTGGCTGGAGCTGCTTTCGAGATGCCCTTTTCCCATGCCCAGGACTGACAAAAGCAGCTAATGGTTGTCCCTGTGCTGAGCCATGAGCATGGGGGT
>VZRL01006114.1:422871-439538 GCA_013397895.1 Origma solitaria | reverse complement strand
CCCTCTCCTCCAAACTCCAGCGAGGAGTGAGCTTATCAGTTCCCATATCTCTTGTTCCCGTCTCCGCCCAGCCAGAAAGTCTTTGTCTCTTTTGTGAGAGTAAATGCCCCTAAGTACCGATCGTTAGCTACCTGGCAACAGAATGGTAAAAATTCCACTCCTCCCCCCCAACCTCCAACAGGGTCCTTCAGCCCTTTCCCCAGGAGCCCTTTCCCCAATAGCTCCTGGCCAGCTCCGCTCCTGGCGCTGCATGTGTAAGGGACGTGTTGGCTGCTGAAGCATCGCTTTCGTCCTGAACATTGTCAGGCTCTTGGGGGAAGGCTGGGGCCACATGGAAATATCCCGTATCTGTGGGCTGCCAGCTGGACCACTATGAATAGAGGCTGATATTGCCCCATGAGCGCAGACAGAAAGAGGCCATCCTTCCTTCTGTGGAAAACAGCAGAACGATAATTCTCTTGTTTCCTAATAAGGAGATTTCACAGAGAATTTTAGTTGAGCCAATTTTTGTCACACATCGCTAGTTAATTGTTTTTGTCTCTTAATTAAGTTCATCTGCCAGGATTTACCCAGAGAACTGTATCTAAGAGCTCTTTTGCTGACTGAAAATGTCTTTGGAACATTTTTTCCTAAGTTATTTGGTTTGCTGTGTTTGAATTTGTTGATCAGACTTGTCAAAAGTTTAGGACAGGACTTTTGGTTCATTTAAGGAAGGTTTCAAAATATGTAACTGGCAAAGTTTAAGTTTGGATAATGATATTCCCACACACCCCTCCCCCTCCAAAACCAAAAGAGCACAACAACAACAGATCAGAGGTAGATATAGATTTGCTGAGCTTCATAATAGCTACCTTAGAGAACCTGAACCCAAATCCCATAACTTGAGATGATTCATCATCTCACAACAGAGTCATCCAAAACTTGGCGTTGTGTGGCTGTAAAGGAAAATTCCACAGCTTTGACATCTCTCTGATTTTGTTGTGCTTACACAGTTAATTTTTAAAAGGCAAAACAGATGCTACTTTGAGAAATCTAGTAAAGAAATTAAAGGAAAAGAAAAAAGATGATTGCTGACTTAACTAGAACAAAAGGAACAATATACAGATTTTTTTTTTTACTTTATACACCGCAAATATGTAACTGCTAATATTGTGCTTATCAGAGGAAATATAGAATGCAAGAATGATCCCTTACACCAGTAAATATTTTTTTTTCCTTTTCAGAACAGTTTTGAGGTACCGCATCAGTAACTTGAATTTCAAGTGGTTGTTCTTTCCTAGGTTTTGGAAAGAGAGTCTTCTATGTAAAAAAACACTCCAAACTTGGCCCCAAATTGTAGTTAGTGTTTAAATATGTACTGTTGTGAGATATAGCACATGTGCTCCTGCCTTTTTATTTTAGTGTTCATACTGATCTCCTCTCATTTTCTTTTTCCTTGGTAATGAGGAATTATCTGCATTTTTCTGGCTTCAGAAGAACTGCTGTCATTATTTAGAAAATGTTTGCTTCTTCCTTATATTTACCTCTAACAAATTATAGGTAATGGAAACCAAACATGATGGACAACAAGGCAATTACTACCATGCGATTTCTCAGGCTCTGTCTATTAGGACCTCCCTACTCCTGGAACATCGAGTTCATATTTCCATTAAACATTTCCAACAAACACATAAATAATTCCAGACATTTGGGATAGTAAAACATCTCCAATCCTGAACAACTGGGAGACAACTCCCCAGCAATCTTGCATAAATCTTCCCCAAATCACATGAAACAATCCATCTCCCACTACAGTCAGGACTTGAAGAACCTAACCAGGAGACTGAAGCTCTCCAAAGTTCACTTTGGCTGTGGAGCAAGAGGACAAGGGAGCAAGGCCAGGGAAATGCATCCTTGCATGCATTTTCAGGCCATGTTGTGCTGGAGAAGCTTCTTCACCTCCCTTAGTCTTATAAATCACATGGGAATTGTGGACATAAGGACATATATTTGTAGAGTACTTGGTGAAATGGTCAGCCATTTTTGATGTTAAATGTAGGCAACAAACCTGAGAGAAAATTAAAAAAAAGAAGGTGCCCAGTAGGTGATGGCTAAGGAGGGGTTTCATGCCCATCTGGACATTCCCAGCTAACCCATATAAAATGAATTTTTTTTAAATGTGTACATCAATTCCTAGTCAATCAGCCAAGAAGTGGTCTGATAAAGCGTGAAGTGTAATCCTGCAGTAAGCAAGCATGTTGGCACCAGGAAAAGAATAAGAAAAGAAAATAGGAGATAAATACATTTATTCAGACTGAACTTGCTCTACAGAATAAAAGAGGTTGCTGCTCTGTGGCAAATGACACTGTCCTTGTACCTTAAGCAACCACAGTCACAATAAGTCTCTGAAGAGAACTGCAGAAAATGAAAAAAGCAAGTGTCAGACATGGTCTTTTAAGAAGATTATTTTTCCAATCGATCTTTTATGTAGAGGGAAACTGATTTTGTCCCATCTCAATCTCAGACTTTGTTACAAGATTTGCCATTTTTCTAGTCTTCAGTGAACAGAATAATAGTTTGCTTTTTTCTTCACCTTGGAGCGAAACACTGAAACCTAGAATTATTGCCACAAAACAGATGGGGATATTTCTCATGAAGATGAAAAAGCAAAGACCTAATAAATGAAGAACATTTGAGAAGAGAAGGTTAAAGGAGGCTCTGCTGCACTGTGTTTGGCATTACTATTTTAGCAATGTAGATGGTTTTACAAACCAATGCTTTTTTATGTTTTAACTGCTGCAATGCGTCAAAGGGAAGGGTGGATGGTGTACATTGTTCACTGCAAAGGTGGGTGCAGTCTGGTCAGAAACTTGGCCATACTTCAGCATTTCAGATCTCTCCCAGAACTGTTCTGGCCAAAGGGGTGCGGTACTGCCAGGTTTTCTGGGTGGCCTCAGCATCCCCCTTCCTTGGGGGTCTGTCCCTGCTGGGACCAGCCATTCTGACAACCATCATGAGACAGGGATACAGCCAGGGCAGGGATCTGTTTACTGGCTTGGCTTTTCCCCTTCTCCCTGAAAGCTAAGAGATGCTGGTGGATAATGTCCCCAGTGACCTTGCGGTTTTGGTCAAGGGCTGCAACTGATGGAACTGTGTGCAAACTAGGATAAGAGTTAGAGAGCCGGGGTCCCAAGACAGGCTGTGTAGTGTGGCTGCACCAGGATACTCTGGGTATACCCTGTGTGCCTGCCTAGCTCTCCCCACCTAGCTTCCTTGTTTGAGGTATCTTCTCTTCCAGAAAGGCATAGTCTGACTCGCTGTGATGGCACAGTCTCTGCTACACCAATTAGCCATTTTTTGTTCCTTATCTTTTTGACTGAGCAGTGGTCTCAAGAGATGAAACTGAAGTATTGTTTTGTGCATGTAGATTTAGGTTTTCTTTAAAGCGGGAAATTTTTTTTATTCCTCCAATTTCTAGTCAGCTGAAAGTTTTCTTTCAAAATGAATATATGGACAGCATCATCCCCTGAGACCAAACATGAAGGATGTGAGACCCAACAGGGAGTTTATCATAAAGTCAGCAGCGTGTGAAAACCAACGGTCCTAATAGAAATTTATAGCTTTTAAATCCAGAAAGGACATTGTGAATGCATAATATGACCCCTTGTATAACATAATTCATAGACTTTTACTTAAAAATTTCCACCTGCCTTTAGTAAACCAAATAATCTTGAAAAGATAGCTGGTCTCACTTCAACAATTCAAGATTTAAAGACATGGCCCAGGATTTTGTTGTTTGTTTGTTTTGTTTTGTTTTGTTTTCAGTGGGTAATTACTTCCACTGTCACAATATTTTGCCCACTTCTGTTGTGAGCTTATCATAACTATAGCACACATCTGTCTGCTCTAGAAAGTCTTTTCACATGCAAGCTCTTCTCACAGCTGATCAGCTCATACACATAAACAAATAATTTCCTCCCCTTATCCTGCAAACTAACCAGAAAGAGCTCTTTCATATTAATTTTATATTCTTGTTGTCATGTGGCTTTTTTTGGGGGGGTGGTGTTTGCTTGTTTGTTTTTGGGTTTTTTTTAGTATTTAGATGGTGTGTCAGCATCTCCTTCACTTGCCGAGAAAGTGCTCTTTCCTTTTAGTTCAAATGGTGGAAAAGCACACAGAGCATGTTTTGTGGGCCAATCCATGCTTGAGAGTACTGATGTTGGGTAGCAGATGTGCTTCTTTACACCAAGGCCTTTTCTATTTTGGCCTCTATAGTAGTAGGTCCTTCAATCAGTGAAAATTTGGGGCGGATAAACAATAAAGCAAAGACATGCAGGGCCACATGCCAGAAAGGGGCCTTTCTTTTATGGTCACTAGTGCTGTTGATAACCCCTATGAGTTACACAGGTTTGCAGTACCATATTACAAGCTTTACAGAAATCCAGAAAGATGACAACAACTGGCTTCCCTTGATCAAGTAGATGGGTCATAAAAAGAAATTAGGATTGACATGAACCCACACTGTCTGTGACTGATGACTGAAGTGTCTTTCAGGTGTTTTTCAATAACTCCCAGGACAATCTTCTCTATACTTTTACCAGGCACTGAAATGAGACTGAGAGGCCTGTAGTTTCCAGGGTCATCTGTTTTGCCCTTCTTGAAAATTGGGACAATGTTAGCCAGCTTCCAGTCAACTGGGACCTCTCCAGATTCCCAAGATCATTGAAAAATCATTGAGAGAGGCTTCATAACGATATCAGCCTCCTACTTGCTCCTGGCAAAACAGTTTTTAGAATGAATGAGGACCCTTTGATCTCCAGCATCTCACCCTTGGTAAAACAGCAATGTCACCAAAGATAGCAGGATGAGGGTTTGAACTTTTGTTGGCGTGCTAAGCAGGCCATTGTTTCGCATTTCCTACTTGGATCCTTAAAAAATTCCATTTGATCTAACTCCACTGCTAGTAGTCCAGAAATAAAGCAATTCCTTGGGGCATAAATGCTATTCCGACAAAATAATACCAAGTTTTGTCTGCTTTCCCTTGCTGATATCCAGCATCTTTGCCAGCTCATTTTTCCTTAAAGAGGAAATAACCCACTTCTGGTATTTAGATTTTTCTGACTTCTTGGAAACAGGGAGTATCAAGTGCTCTGAATAATGTTCCCCTTTGAAACCTTCTCGAAATAGCCTTGAAATATCTGCCACTTTGAACGGTTTAAGTTCCCTGGGGGTGTAATTCTGCTGACATTGATGGCATCTGCCAGCAGAAACTCTGTTTCTGCAGTTTCTTCTGTGAGCTGCATTGCTCTTTGCTTGATAAGAAAAGCTGCATGAAGTAGGTCCAAATCCAGCCATGAGTATCTTTTGCTGTGCTTTTCTCAGGCTCAGGCAGATCTGATTCTGGTCTGACAGCGGCTGAACTACTCTGGTTAGTGGGATCACCACTCACAGATGAGGGAGAGGGCCCTTTTCCCTCGAAAATATTTGGTATGGAAATACGCAAGTATTTGATCATTTTCCTAGGGAACGAATCCTCTCAAGATAATGACTATAAATCATAAAGCAAAGCTCTCTCACATTACCTGAACAGAAGTAAAAGTCTCATAATTCTTACTGAACAAATCACATGCAAGTGAGTCATTCATAATTACTTTATAAAAATAGTGAATAAACGCTGTCTTATTCTATACTTGATTAAGCACGTGTATAACTTTAGTCAAAAGAACCTGTCTTGTTAGCATAAAGGTGCGGGAATAAGGCTCAGTGAGAACAGCACCTTGTGGAAAATATGAATCCCATAGTCAAAAATGTCTTTGGGAGACGCAGTTCACTTTTAAAGCATCTTCTTATTCAGGAAGATTTGCTTCTATGCAGAGGAAGAGCTTGTGCTTGTCTCTCTTTCTGTAAATGAAACTGTCTCCCAAGTTAGCATGGTAGAGGCAAGGATTTAATCTATCTAAAATTAGTTTCTTCATAATTTTGTCTATCTACCCAGATAACGGATAGAAAAGATAGGCCAATTGTGTTTTCTCTTTGCTTAGTTACATGTTTGTTCACAGTACTTTTTTTTCTTCCTAGAGTGAGGCTGAACTCTGAATACAAAATAAAACCAAGCCAAACCCTTGGATACGATACACTGGAAGGAGAAAACCTATCCCATGCTGAAGTTATGCAATCTCATTCTTTCAATTTAAATGCTACCAGTTTTCTGCCAGCGCACTTCACCATCTCTAAAGCCAAATTCAGTCCATGTAAATGTCAACATGGATGTTGAATTTGGGCTTGAAAAATAGTTTGTTTGACAGGTAATGCCTCAGAGCACCAAGCAGTCTTCAGTCCACCCACCTACAGATCTCCTACTGACAGGTGAGCAAATTCAGCACTCCCCCAGCCAATGTTTTGAGAGGTTGCATGTGAAAAGAAAGCCTCAGAAACCTCTTGCAAAGTGAAGCACAGGGTCTTAACATGGAGGTTTAACAAGTCCACAGGCACTGTTCAGATGGAGGCTGCCTTTCAGACCTGCCTTGGAAAGGCCGAGCAGCCCTGTATCACTTAATGTCTCATCCTCTTGATGGGTTTGCCCCCTAGACTCCTGCAGTTGAAATGTTTGATGAATTTATGCACTCCATCCCCATCAGCTGTTGGGGAAAGGTGTTGAAGAGCACTGGCCCTAAAATGGAGGATTCTGTGAGAGACAGTATTGAAAGTTTTACTAAAATCCAAAAAAGATCACATCAACTGGCTTCCCTTGATCAATTAGATAAATAAGCTTGTCATAAAAGGAAATTGAATTTGTTTATCAGGATTTGTTTATCAGGACTTTGCTCTCTTGAACCAGTCCCGGCTGTTCATGAGGCGAAAGTCCTGAATAACAAACTTAATTTTTGGCAATAGAGTTCTCCTCAAGGCAGTCTGAGGACTGTGCAGCACACCCTAAAAGAGATGCCTACATCTGGTCAATGCATCTGCCCTTCCAAGTCTATGAAACCCTCTAAATTTAGGTGTCTTAATCTATGAGGTATGTCCTGGCTGTGGTGGCAATGGCAGAAGACAGGTTGCTGCCATCACTCCTCCTGCTCACAGTTCAAGGGCTGTTCCTTCCCACAAGAACTGATGCAGGTCCCTGTTCCCCCCGAGGGAAGAAAATTTTTCAGCAGTCCATACTCCTGTGCTGCTGGTATCTTCCACCTCAAAATGCCTCTGAGTACTTTTCCAGCATAATTATGGTGATACTCATAGTTATTTGAAGCAGAATGATGCAGCTGCCTTGTCATTGCTCTTAGGATGTGAAACAAAAGATAAGCAAGTACAATATTCAAAATACTGAGGGTTCATACATTTAAGGGTATTAAGTGCATTTTCCTGTCAATCCTGTCAAAAACTTTAGACCCAGAGCTAGTGCACCTAGCCCTTGGTAATATCCCAAACGAGTGAGCCTAGTAGGCCATATCTGCTAAAATAAACTGCTTTTCCAGGCCTGGTAAATGACACGTTCTGGTCAGACAAACAAGTTCCTGGCCTGCCACCAGCGCTGTCATAACATGGTCTTCCTGCTCTTCTGTGTGTTCCTTGGCTGTGTCCTAAAATGATTTGGGCAGTCCCCATCCACTCCAAGGCTCAAAGAAAACTCCAGCTGCTCTGGCAGCTCCTCTTGGGGCAGCAGACTTGTGGCGACTAATTGGAGGAGTAATTAATGGTGTCTACTGCCAAGGGAGGCATGCACAGCAGCCCCTGGAAGAGCTGTGCTGTGCTCGAGGAGTAGGATTTGCCCCTGTCCCGACCTGCTTCTGCTGGCAGGACGAAGCTGAGATCTGGCCTTCTCCTGACACTGGGCACAATGGCAGCTCTGATTAATGCTCCTGTCAGCTCACACATTGATCCTTTCAGCTCATCTCCTCCATTTCACCTGCTCGGCCTACTTCAGGAATTGGCTGCTCTGCAAGAAAGCCTCCATCTCTCTCACATGAAAAACATGACCTGCCAGCCATGGTGTGCTCCACAGAGTGATCTGTGTTGGCCGCACTCTCATGAAGTGTTTTGCCACATTTCTCACCCCAGGACTCCCTGGGGCTGGTATAGCGCTCTGCTGGGCACCATGGGGGGGGTCAAGAAACGCTGCTGACTACTTTCTGAACATGGCCATTTCCTCAGATACCGCAGTCTGAATGGCAGAGCCACCATGGCCTTTGAGCACAGGGTACAAGAGGGACCTGCCTTGCCGGGGCAGGGCCGCACTGCTCCAAGAGGTGGCACAGCAGAGGGGCAGCGTGTGGAAAGCCTGAGGGAAGTCACCACAGCTCCACCCCCTGCAGTTCCAGAAGGTGCAAATGTCCCACTCAGCCTTTTGTCATGGAGGTTACTGTGGTATGTGATATGTATTTGCATGTTGATAAATGGTCCAGGACTGATTCCCGACATTGCCTGCTGTTGTAGGAAGGCTGTGAGTGTGGTCAGACAGCTCATGGCAGAGCTGATCCAGGCCGAGCACATTGCCTCCTCCTCCCCTGTCAGGGCAGAAAACATTTCCATACCTGATCTCCTCTCTGTCCTGGGGCCTGTGGCACACCCTGGTGACAGGACTGTGACAGCCCCGGACTCGGCCTGCTCACCCTAGTGCTGTGAAAGCACGGCACACGAGTGTCCTGAGCTGTGCTGTGCAACAAGAGAGAACAAACCCGAGTTATCAACGAGGCTCTGCGTGCATCCCCACCAGTGTTACCACTGCATGTGGGCTTCCCTGTCAAATTGTGCTCTCAGTCCTTCCACAAACAAAAGTTTTTACAGTTGCCAAAACATGCTCATTTTATCAAAAGTGTAATATGTTTTTAGTATAAACTGTGACCTTAAAAGTAAAAGAGCAATTTTTCACCACTGGATGGCAGAATCTTCCTCTGGTCTAACAATCTAATAGCAGAACAATTTGCTAAAATTAAAGAGAAATTGGAACTGTCATAATCAATCCAGTGTCTGATCAAAGTGGAAGGATCTACTGGAAATGTAATTGCAGAGGAAAAAGTTATATATTTTAGAGACTCCTTTCTGACTATAACACCTGACCTTTCAATATCTGTCCTGTTCACATGAATTACTGGGCACTTGCTCTTCTGAAGATTTGTCAGTGTCCCACAACATTACTCCCCTTGTCAACGTGGTGTTTATGTCTACACTGAATATGTTTTCTCTTGAACCTCATATTGTGGCACAACTAAATGTCTGAATTAGAGAAATCACAACATACTTGGGACATTTGTTTAGTAAGATATTGCAGTTGCTAATGTTATATTCTCTTAAAAACACAAACAATAGAAGGTACAAATGCTAAAGTTCAAGTAATATAGTGATTGGACCATCAATGGAAATATTGTAAAAGAAAAAAAATGTTGAATTACTTTAGGGAGGATGTGGTATTTTTAAATCTTGGTTGAACTTTTCAGGAGTTACTTTTAAATGGCAAAAAATAAATGTATATATTCACCATTTCTTCTTTTGCTTACAGTATACACTGAGCAGCTTCATTAGAGCATGCCTGAGCAAAAGGAGAATATGGAAATGAGTTAAGACTTCACCCTTGCCAAGTGGGAAGACAAACTTCATTCCTAACCTTAGAGGGCTTGGAATTAGTTTCTATCAAGCAGAGACTATTAGTTTCTATTAGCAGAGACCATTAAGCAAGTCTGAGTATTGTTAAGAATCTAAAACTTTGATTCTTTTCTAAGTTCTACTTCCATGGGAGTAACCATGTGAAGGTTTTCATAGAGATTTGAATGACCTTCAAAATAAATCTCACAACACTTGGCAATCCTTGTTTTAAGAGAACTTTTTAAAATGTTCAAATGAAAAAAAATCCCCAAATGGTTAGCCTTTATACAGAAAACAAAAAGTATGTGGACAGATAAGAAAGCAGAAAATACAAGGTGTATCATAAACAAAGTTGTTTCAGTGCATGAAACATACACTTTGTGCCTCTGACTTCTGCAGCATTCTGTGGCAATGAGTTCAATAGTTTCATTATATACATTGTACAGAGTATGTCTTTAAAGGCTTTGTTCACAGTATTTTTACCCTCTTCTTCTCAGGTCATTTATGAACTCTAAGCTTTTTGTTGAAGCGATTTTAGCTTTAAAGACACAAATTAGCAGTTAGACTGATATATGCTATTGAGTCACTTTCTCAGCAACAAAATATAAATGCTATCCTAGAAAAAAAGAAAGTAAGCAGGGCAGTATGAGTGCAAATAAAACAAGTCATGTTGACGTCTCCGGAGGGGCTGGGGATGCCACTTGCGTTTCCAGGAATCTCCCCGCGTATCGGCAGGGGCCGTGCTGGAGCAGTGTTTCAGCACGCAGCAGTAGCTCATGTGGCAAACCCCAGTGAGGGGCTGAGAAGTTGCCTATTCTCCCACTTCTGGCAACTATATCACGGCTCAGGATTACAGCTTGCCTTGATTAAAGCCACCCCCAGGATGACCTAAGATCCGCCCCCACCCTCCCTCTGTGAGGAGCGGCTCTCCTGGTGTGTTCTCCGAAGAGCATCTTAACCCTGAAAACTGCAGAGCTGCATTTCCTCCGTGCAGCACTTGTCAAGCTGTGCCGGAGGGTAAGAGGGCCTTGAGAACATCTGGATTATAATTAAACAGGAATTTCCAGTAACTAGACCTAAGTGGCTTGAACAACAAATTTACTGCTGATAAAGCGAGATGAGTTTACCAGGGTGTTTTCTTCGTCCTGAATAAAATGTAGCTTTGCAATTTATAGTGGGGGAACAGTGGGAAAGGTTCATTTTCACTTGAGGGCTAAGTGCATGTCCAATAAAAGACTTTATCAATGACATTACACAGCAGCATTACCATTCACCTGAGTGCCAGGCTCACTGGAGAAATGTAGAATTTGAGCTGCTGATTAAGAAGTGCAAAACCAGATTCAGGGCAAATAAACCATCACTCATAATGTTTTAAAATATCCTATGAAATCTACAGTGAAACTATAGAAAGAGTTTGCAGCATGGCCTGTAGTTTATTTTTCTAAAGACCTTCTCATACAGAATGGGCACGTCAGGATAAATTCCCAGTACTCAGACTCAACGTAGCAAGTCACTGATATGCATAATATGATACTCATAACAGGGTAGGACACTGATTTTACACCTGAATTAAACACACCTGGGGCTGCTCTCTGGCATCAGGCCAGCAGGTCTAATCAGCCTCAACATGTTTTTCAGTCCCTTTTCCCTTTGGGAACAGGAGAGGGGCAGCCAGACTGTGCCTATGGAGTGGCTGCTGGAAGTGGCTTTCCCTGACCATAACTGGATGGACACATAAGGGTCTCTACTGCTCTCCCTGAGACACCCTGCAAAGGGCAGGCCATGCCTCTTCCGTTCCCTGTTTTCCTACAGAAACCATGGTCTACTTACTCCTTGGCCTTTTATTTTTCTTTTTTCTTGGGCACTCACCTGCCTCAGGGATGGTACAGAGCATTGTCTACACAGGTGTAGAAATTCCTTGAGGTCTCCTCCTATGATTCACATCTTCAGTAATATTAATGCTGACACCTTACACTTGCCACATCTCTGCTGTGTTACAGTTAAATGTTGTTTCTGATGAACAGCAGGCAAGTTTTTTCTTCCTTAATGCTTGGGAACTGCTAAAGAGGGGGTTCCCAATACACTGCTAACAGAATAATTTGAGGCTCTGAGTGGCTGATTTTTAGTACAGCCCTTATCTGACGTCTCACAGCCCTCAGCTGCTGTGTCCTCATCTGCTGCATCGCAGATTCGCTTTGGAAGGAGACAATGGACTAATTTGCTGTGTCAAAGCTAATGTTGCAAAATCCTTGGGTATATCAACATTTCCAAGCACAGTCATAAATGTCAGCAACTTCAGCAATGGAATGAGTTACAGCAAAATTATGGTTTAACCTGTCATGAAGAGTAGGCTCTGAAAAATTGGTAATCTTTCCTGTGTTTTGCAGTGTATGTCTTTGGCTGAGGTCACATTGAGAAGTCACTGCTGAATGTTTAACAGAATAAATGGTACACAGCCTGGTGCTTAAAAACTATTCCTTAATTTTTGCATGTGCTTTGAACATTTATTTATTTTTCCCATTTCTTTTTGCAAGGCTATCCTTGCTGTATGAATGTCCCTGTGAAATACTGCTGTCTTTCAGCATTAATATCACAGGTACAGGGCTCTCTCTCACTGTGACTCTGTTCGTGTATGTAAAACCACCCAGTTAACCTCGGAAGAGCATGAAAAAAGCTGTGGGTCCTCCCTTTATCAGTGTCACCCAATCCATTAAGGAGATGCTAATTGGAAGGTCTTCATTTATGTTCTAACTCTGCTCAGTGAGGTCAGGATTAAATGTAAGGGTTTCCTTAACTGAACTCCTCAGGGTTCATTCCTTTCCTCTGGCAAAAGGATTTGTGAGATGGGATCCAAGCTTAACGTCTTGGATGTGAGGATAAAGTCCCAGCACTTACTTCCAACACCTTTTTCTTCCAACAGGTCAAGTCCCTCTTAAGGCAATTCCGAAGGGCCTTAAGGGTCCCCTTTGTTCTTGTGCCAGCTCTGTATGGATGCAAACCATCACATCAGGACACTAAATTGTCTGGTTTGCCAAGGTGGAAATGTGCTTCTGCTTCAGAAAATGGGGTCTGATTTGCGAGGGCATTTAGGAATGAAGGGGAGGTGCCATCTTTGTGACTCATTCTCTCAGGCAAAATGCAAAGTAGGGTAAAGACTGTATAGCAGCAACAGGGAATAAATAGGTTTCTGTTTTGCATAGCTGTTATCCAGGGAGACAGGGCTAGAGCAAACATATTCAGTGATAAGTCTCCTTTTTTTGTCTCATCGCTGGGTGTAAAAATCACTGCTCTAAGCTTAAGTAGGAAGGATTTGATGCACAGCAAGAAGTGGCCAGAATAAATGAGGAGACATGAACATGGACCAGAGTAGGTCTCTGCTGAGCACGTGCAGTTCTTGTGAGGAGAACTACAGGGAGATCTCTGCAAATCCAGCTGCTTTATTTTTTATTGTAAGAAAATAGAAAACCCGCATGGCAGGGAAATGAAACTCCCCATGTCTCCCTAGAAATAGTGGTTCACACTCCTTCAGAGATTTATTCCCTCGATGGTCTTCGAAGGGTAATGAGGTGATCAGTGGAGGACTCTTTTAGCTATTAGTCTTCCCTGGACTGAGTGGTACTGAAGAGAATTAAAGCTCCCAGAAGACAACAGCCATTCCCACGGTCTCAATACATTTTATTTCTGTAAGTGGAAGAACGGCTACAACAGAATTATTCACCCTTCCCCCATCCCCATAACTTCACTTATTGCTGCTGTATAAATTAAAGCTTGCAAGGGTTTTTCTCCCGAGCAGACTCTTAGGGCAAGTGCAAAACTCATTAAATGAAAACAAATGTTCAACCCTTCCCTGTTATTTCCCTCTCCAGCTGGCCTGCTAAAAAAAATTTTAAAAACCCCAAAAACTAAAACTGAAATAGAAAAAGGTAGGAGTTTCCTGTTTTGCTAACTACAGGGAAAGGCCAAGCTGAGCCCTGATGCAAATAGTGAGACCATCCATCCAGCCTTTAGCTGGGATTGACCAAGAAAGGAGAAGCAGGCTCAGAAGTGGGTGCAGGGATGCTGAGCCCTGGGATAAGCTGGTGGACAATGGGGAATGAGGCATGTATCTCCTCTTTGGAGCATAGCCCCAGGCCACCCCTGGGTGCAGAGCTATGTGCACTCAGTGCGTCCACCAGCAGCTTGAGTTGGACATTTACTGACAGTAGATGCACTCAGATTGACTCCAGCCATGGTGTGATGGAGAGAAATGCCACAGAGATACACTGGCTTCATGGAAACACGCAATTTGCCTCTGCAGTGATTAAATGGAGCTGTAAACAATGGGACAAAGCAGAAGGGCTTTGAAGGGGTAAAATGGCCATGCAATGCCAAACAGAGCCCTTCGCCATCCCAAGTTGTGAAAACCCAGTACCAATGAACAATACAGTGAAACTCACAATTTCCTAGAAACTTTAGGTGAACTATTCTGGGTTCATGGGTGCTGAAAACTGACATATTTCTGAATGGTAACTTGCCAGCCATGTTAGTAGGGGTTTGGTAATAACACCAGAGCCCACATGGCAGTTTCCCTTTGCCCTGGTGTGAACTAATGTCTTCATAACTCTCTGTCAGTGAATTGTATTAGCTGCAGCTCAGAGCAATCAGTCTCTCTTGGGAAGTTAGCATTTGACTTTCGCGCTTGCCCTTACTAAGTAATACTGTAAATCTTTGAATCATCTGGCTGCCTTTGATCTAGCTGCAAGTCTGTTGAATACTTGGTGACTGGAGTGGAGGAAGGAGGGAGAGAAATACCTCATTGCTGTGCTAAAGTCATTCAGAGTGCTGAAAAAAGAGAGATGGATATGGCTTATCTTCCTAATGAAATTATTTTAGCTTGCAATGTTGCAATTTGTGTTATCACACTTCAGAGCTGGGGAGGCATAATTATTTTCATAAGTGTATATTTTCAGGGAAAAAAAAGATATGTTTAGTTGTATCTTAAAATGACTTCAAAATAAGATCTTGTCAATAGCAGAACTCATGGGTTGTTTGTAAATGGCACTTTGATACACTATTATACAAAATATTTAAACAAGACAGATTTAGGGAGGGATATACTGTGTGCACGTGGAGCACCCATGGCAGAATGTGGGGAACCAGACGCTTGAGTAGAGTATGCTGCACTTGCAGCATAAAACCCCCGAGTCATAAACCCAAGTGATTGCAATACAGAAAAAGCATTGGATTTCCCAAGGGTGGGATTTATCTCATTAAGTTCAGATCTTGCACAGTCATCTAGAGTCCCTTTAGCAGCTAACAAACAGACTCAGCTCATTGCATGTCTGCTGGAATGTGGAGCTGACCTTGCTTTTCATTCCTAGTTGTCCAAATGCTGCTGTTTGCATTGCCCCTTCACACAAGCAAAGGGGCAATTTCTTATCCCCTGAAGATCTGTTACCTATGTTCTTGTGACACTGTGAGGTGGAAGAACAGACCCAAATCCTGTAACTGGCTTAGCATGGGCTGTATCAGTGTTTGTAACAGATATCATCTGGTGGGCAGCCCTCTTGGAGTGGATCAGTCATTACTGAGGAGTATTAGGGGCAGCACAGCAAGATGTGCTGTGGGAGATGCTTTACTGAGAGGTCCGTGGTTTGTTGAAGCTACATTGGCCTTATTACACCATGTCAATGTCACAGAGACCACTTTGCCCTGAAATCTGTTCAGAAAAATGAGAGTGATAGCTGTGCCAAGCAACATATTTTTAAAAAAAAAGGAAAAGAAGGGCATTGTACTCAGTATTTGCAAGGCCATCGTCACATCCAGCAGCAATCATATCTATTAACATGATTACTATTGATAACATACCCTTTAGTTCTGAGCTTCCTTAATTTGAGCATTCATGGCACTCAGGTACCAGATGAAACGCTTCTGTTTTTTTTCCCCCCTCAATATTACTAGATGAAATTATTATCAATGATGAGAAGTCTTTGAAAAATGCCTTCCTCTGAGAATTTAATTTTGGCATCCTTTTTTTGTAACGTTTAATACTCGGCGACTGTCTGCAAACAGGAGCAGAAATGGGAGAGAAATTCATCCTTGAGCGCATATTTGGTGCTCAAATTCAGCGGCAGCACCAGATTTGAATGAGACAGCAAAGTAGGACAATCACCTTTTACTCCTGAATGCTCATAAGGTCAAAAAGGAGAAAATGCAACATTCAGCTATAGAGACTTCCAGTTTCTGAGGCAATCACATATTTTTTGCTGTTATCAGCTACTTGTGTTACCGTCTGTTATAAAAAATGACTCCCACACACTTTATATCCTTGTATTGTGCTTGTTTATGCAGTTCTGCTGAGGCACTTACCAAGGAGAGGAAGCTTGAAACTAATCTTCCTATAATGTTACACACAGACAACATGTGTATCAGTGTGAATACATGTATATTTCTCTGAAGGGTGGTATAGTCATGCTTCCCTGGATGCATTTATATATCTCCTAAGGAGAAACGTGTATCTTACCATTAAAAAAATTTATCTATATCTATGCCTGTAACTATATCTATAGCATGGAATCATAGAATGACCTTGAGATCATCTTGTTCCAACCCTTGTTCCATGGACAGGGACACCTTTCACTAGACAAGGTTGATCAGAGCTCCATCCAGCCTGGCCTCGAAGACTTCCAGGGATGGGGCAGCCACAGCTTCTCTGGGCAACCTGTTCCAGTGCTTCACCACTCTCACAGTAAAGAATTTCTTCCTAATGTCTGATCTAGTCATCCTCCTTTTCAGTTTGAAGCCATTTCCCTCTAGTCCTGTCACTCTTGTAAAAAGTTCTTCTCTCTGTCTTTCTTGTAGGCTCCCTTCAGGTGTTGGAAGGCCTCAGCCTTCTCTTTTCCAGGCTGAACAATTCCAAATCTGTCAGCTTTTCCTTGTAGAAGAGGTGCTCCATCAGCTTGAGAAGGATGTTGTGATCGACATGATGGCCCTTCTGTGGACTCACTCCAACAGGTTGATTCCTTTCTGTGCCAGGTGATATCCCAGATGTTCCCAGAGCTGGATAATATCTATCTATTTCCACAAACGCAGAAAAAATAGAAAGGAATATAGGTGTGAAATGGACATTC
>VZRL01006114.1:370256-422861 GCA_013397895.1 Origma solitaria | reverse complement strand
CCCCCCCAATTTATTCCTGGACTTCAAATTAAGTCATATATCAAGGGCTCTCACTTGCCCATGTAAAGCAACAGTGGGATCTGTGCCTCAGATGGTCTTACATGGGCTCAAGCCTTCTGCAGCTTGGAAATGCTCAGAGGGAAATTATGAGTCCAGTCTATCTCTGTTGTCACAGACATGTCCAGAAATATGATTTATGCAGTGTAGGTTTCTGGTTACCTGCTCCTAAAATGTGTGCTGTGCATAGGTCTGTGAATACCACAGAAGAAAGAAGGGCTGTATGCCTTGTGACTAGCTTTCCAGTCTTTATGGGAAATATTATTTTCTGCTTGAAATATACCAGGGTATAGTGGCCTTGAATTTCTTACGAAAGAGGAAGGATTTTGATTTTCAGAAAGGAGGGTTGACTGGAAAACAATTTTGATTTGCATCTTTTGAGGAAGAATATTGCCATTTTTTTCTATGCCAGGATAAAACCAACCCCTTCCCATTTTTTGTGACTGGTAGGGAAAGCGTATTTTGTGAAACACAGTTTAACTGCCTTTATGCTTTGAGATAGGTGAGACCCAGCACACTGAAAAAATGTGTTTGGTGAAAACAACAGGCAAGAAATCCAGGTGCCGAACTACTGAGAATCGGGCAACGAAAGCACTTTTCTTTCCTGTAACAGAATCAGAGATGTAAGTTACAAAAACCACACTGCCTGCTTTCCTCCAATATGTGGGACTCACCCCTGGGACCACTCAGTTGGATGCAACGCAGGACATTTGGAAAGGGGAAGTGTTGTTTTTCTTTGGAAAGGCAAAGAGCAGGTGTTTCAGTCCACTTTCTCTCTGCCTGCTTTGGTTAGTTTGCTCTGCCCGCTTCCCACATTTGCAGCAGAGGACTCCCATGGTGTAAAACAAGCCAGGGGATGCAACCTTCAGCTCAGCTAGCAGAATCAGCTCACCAGCCAGTGCCAGTGTCTGAAGACAAAATAACACGAGGAGGTTGCATGAGAAATACTAATTCCCACTAATGGTCGAGAGCAGAGGCACATGCAACAGTTTGATTTGATGCATTTTCTTTAGCAGTGAAGCAGGTCAGCTTGGATCTACTCCAGACAGCTTATTCTTGGCTTGTAATAAAGTGAATAAATATCACTCCTTGCTTGTAAGGCCAGGTCCAAGTAGATGACTCTCCCCTGGGGAAGCTCCATCAACCCTTCTTCAGCTCTACCATGTTCCTTTGATTAGGCTGAGTGCATTATATAGTAATAACCGTGTTCAGTACTTTGGAAAATCTGTGTTAGAACCAGCAAACAGGGAATGCATGGCAGTTTGGATGGATGGACAGCCTGGGTCTGGTCACAGCGGCAGCAACAACAGCAGCAGGGTACCATTCCTTGGCAAATGCAGTGGCAGGACAAAACTAAGAGTGAGTGAGTTCAAGGCAGCTTGAACATGTCCCTGGAGGCTGTCGCAGCTCAAGCTCTTGCACCTGTAGGCACAGACCATGAGCAGTGAGAGCAGTCACTCCTTAGGAGAGATGCCACCCCTGCTTCCCTGGGGGGCTGCTTCCTTGCATCTGTCCTGGAGCTGCCTCTGCCTCCCAACACCCCACCAGGGTAAGGCATGGCAGCCATTACACTGGGGCACATGCAGCCAGCTCAAAAAACTAGGTATTTCTGAGTGTCTTTTTTCTTTTTACACAGAAATTCAGATGTCCCAGGATAGACATGTGGACCCCTGCAGTTCCCAAGCACAATCAGATTGCTCTGGGCTCTTGGCCCTCACATCACTAACTATTTAAATGAAGGGAAAAATCCTCAGAAAATACAGGGTTTTCCTTTAAGCTCCACTTTACTACTCTACCGGAACAGTGGAGATTTCCTCTATAATGAATACAGAAGTGTGTACCTCTTTCCAGTGTCTACACCGCCTGACAACAGCAAAACAGACTTCTGCTGGGAATAGTTGCATGGAGCAATTTGCACATCCAAGAGTGAGTGGGAGCCAAACCACTACTGTGGTGGTCTCCTGGGGGGTGCAGCATTTTCCTTGAAATCCCTTTAAACACTCGTGATAGCCCTCTGGGGCAGACTCTGAAAACACTTCACAAGCAGCCCAAGGGATGTCCTGCAGCCTCAGCATGAAGCCTGTGACAATCTTGTTTTTCTAACAAGGAAACCTTCTCCAGGAAAGCCTCTGATCTCACAATGTGGAGTAATACTCATCATTTAGATCCTGCTACAAAGGATGAAAGGCTTTGGGACTGGGATAGATGCACTTGAAATAAGCAACTTTGGTCCTACTGAGTGCTTACCTTGGGTGTTTTCTTGGTTGCTCAGCCAGGAGGTCCAGGCAGCAGTGTCCTGGAGGGTGGACATTTGCAGCCCTTCTGGGAACCTAGGGCTCAGAACCAATGTGCTGACCGCTAGCACTCATCCCTTTGACAGAGGGCTGCCTTCTCATGTCTTTTCTTGACCACCTTAAAGATAATGCAGTGAATAAAAATCTATCTAATTGAGCTTGGTCTGCAAACGAGGCAGGCTGGGGAAGTCTGGATGGTCCCCAGAGCACCAGATGATATTCAGATCCAGTTTTAATTATTTTTAATAGAGCAAGTATCTTCAGTTTAACCTTGTTAAAAGCCTCTGAATTATGTCTACAAACCGAATAGGTATCAAAAGGAATTCCTGCTGGGCTTTTATATGAAAGCTTTCTGCTGCTCATTGCTAAAGGCAATCATCTCTACATCTTTGCAGGTCTTGTAGCCTCAAAGATCAAGAATAAAATCTCTTAGTCATATTTTTGTCCCCAAAATCCAGTATCCTGCTTTTTACTTTTTACCAGTAAAAGTCTGTAGTTTCAGAATGGAGCTGGTAGCCCCTTCACCTCTCTAGGCTCAGCCCCTTTCTTCTCCTTTCTTTTGTGTATGTGTTTCTTACCAGCTCCATCAAATAAATACATGGTTGCTATGATTATGCTCCATGCTGAGTTAAATGTTGCTAAGAGTATTAAAGGATTGCTATAGAACAAAATGCACCCCCGGTGAACATACAGTAGTTAAATGCAGAAAACCTGTGTCTCTCCATGCAGTCAAAATACAATTTAAAGCATCCAGATATCAAAAGTGCTTTAGTTGGGCAAACACAGTGCATGCTTTTGTTATCAAAATATATCTGGATCAATATTGTTCTTTGAAATCACATGGGGTCTCTGTTGGGAGAAAGCTGAAATGAAAATTACTCTGTCTAGGTTTGGTCTCCAGTTGAGGGAGAGATTAGAGAAATGCTGATGCTGAGGTACTGGGCTACCTCTGAAAGTCCTTCAGCTTTTCTTTGGTGTTTTTTGGCCAAGGGATATAAGGCAATGGAAGTCAGATATAGTATCTGCATCAGGTCCTACTAAGATCCAAGACACAGAGTTATAAAGTCAAGATGTTATTGAGCCCTAAGAGCATGTTGTTTTTTGAAAATAACTTTCATTAATTACCATTTTCTTCTCTCCTTGGGATACTTGTATTTGGATTTGTGCTACCATCAACTTTTCAAAAAGAAAAAGAAGGAAGCGTTTAATGCTTTAACACTGTAAACTTCTATGGTCTTTATTTTATTTTTTTTTTTAGTGGGAAGGGTTCTTCTGAAAGATGTGCGTGGTTTGCAAAAATCTAGTTGGAACATGTGGATTTTGGAAAAACCCCACGTCATTTCTAACTGTTAATGTCCCATCTGCCTCCCTAAGACTCCAGGCCCTCTGCAGTTTCTTATCTCATCTCACTTTTGATGTGGCTTTTTATATTATTGCCCCTGCAGGGAGGAAAACAAGCCCCACTGACAAATAACTACATGCACCACAGACGTGCAGCTTCTGGACCAACCTCCCCATCTGTACCTTGGGCCAAGGGCCAGGCGCTGAGAGCTGGGACAAAAAAAAAAACCAAGATAAAACTCTGATTTATTTGTTTTCTGTACACCTGCACGCAAGAGGGTGCAGAATATCCTTGCCATGGTGATGCAAGTGCACAGGTTGTCAAATAATTTGAAGGATGGATAATAGCTGCCAAACTGCATTTTTTAAGGAAAGTGCATATGTTTTGCAGTGCCTGCTAACAAGCTGCAGAGGAGTAGCATGGAAATCGGCATCCCCCTGCCCCCGCTGAGCCTAGAAAATGCTATTTAAAGCAGTTTGTTTTAATTTTAGTGGAGAGATTTTCTTTAAAAGCTTGTACTCTCTATAGTATTATGCAACATATGCCCTGAAAGGCATGTTATTTAATCTGTTTTCTTGTTTGTGTTCTATTTAATGCTAAAGGGAAAAAAAGGGAAAGAAGGGAATACAGAGGTTTTCTACTGTGCCCCCCTTAGCAGCTTTTTGAGGAGGGTTGAGCAGCAAAAGCAAGGGACATGGTATTTCCGCTCTGGGAAAGATGGCACAGGATGGATGCACTTTGGATGAGCAGGAACGAAACCTGAAGGTGTGGAGAAAATCTCTGCCTTGCTCTACATGCAGAATAGGAATCTGTGCTGCCAGTTAACATAAATAACACAGGGGTTGTGGAGTTTGGCATTTCAAAGGCACTCCAGCCATTTCTGGGCTGCTGCTGTGTGGTACCACTGATAGCAGCAGTACAGCTACAGCCCTGCCTCTTCACATCTGAGTGATGAGCTCAGTACAAAACTTCAACCAGAAATTGGTGAAACTTGGAAAAAATCTACTTTTTTGGCATGAATTAAAGTTCAGGGTTGTTTCTGTTGCTAACCTCAAGAATAAATGGCTCTGTAGGTCCTGTCTGTACCATTTCATGCAGAGGAAGCCAGGACAATTCCTGCCAGGAAGAGAGGTTAATTTTGGGGGCAGTGAGGTGCTGCTCCAAGAAAGCAGAGTTTCCTCTCTTGGTTAAGCTGCAGCCTTTCTGCCTGGTTCAGCTTCTGGCTTCATTGTGCACTTCTGCCAGGGGCTGAACTGAAATAGTTACATTCTCAGGGGACTCTGGGGAGCACCCTCAGCCCTGTGTTCACACATGGCCGCTGAAATACCCCCAGGGTGGTGTTCTGGGGTTTAAAAATCTCTCAGGAAAGACAGCTCCATTTTTCCACCTTTTGCCAACAAGAAGAAAGTGATTCCCAAGAAAGAAACTACATTAAAGCCCTGTTGGAGATATTTTCCCAAGGAGAGATTGGGAGGGCATGGAGTTGAGAGAAGGTATAAAGGGAAAAGACTGTATGCAGTTCCTAGGCAAGTATTATACAGAAAAATTCCTGTGCCATTATTAGTCTCCTCCGTAGCCAGCCCTTTGTCAAGACACGAATCAAATCTTCAGGGCAGGAGCAGCCTGGGTGAAGCCCAGAGATCCAGCAGGCTCCTCACCACTGGCCATGACTTCATCCAAGACAAGCAGTTCTTGCTGGTCACTGCAGGACTTTCCCTGGTCCGTGGTTTCCTAATACAGGTCCTGCTTTTGCACTCTTGCCTGGTGCATCCCCTGCCCTTTCAGGCACCCCATCTAAGGCTGCTGCTTGCATGGAAGAAAAGGGACACAATAGGATACTCAGTTGGTGTGGATTTCTTTTTTTTGAGGCACTTCAGGAGACGAGGAGGAAAGGAAAGAGGCTTTTCAGTCTGGATGTGGGAGTCTTGGCACCCTTCATTCTGCATCTGCCCAGGGTGGGCTCAGACCCTGATCATTCCCCAGGAAGGAGATCCTTTGGTGAATTTTCTCCAAGGCTGTGCAGCTTCTCTGATGTTATGGCCTATGGTAGCTTTGCAGGGGACGAAGATTTAGCCTCATCCCCACAGCCCTGGACCAGCTTCTGGCTTCTCACAGGACAAGAGCACATCTCCCCCTCCTAGCAAGCAGAGCTCCTGGCTGTACTGTGTCACGGTCATACCTTAAAAAAACAAAGAAAAAAGAAAAAAAAGAAGCAAAATGCAGATTTTGCCACAGGTTTCCCCAGCTGCATGATGGAGTTGAGATCTAAATACCCGAGGCAGCATTTTCAGAGCTTCAAGTAAGCACATCGGCTAATTAAGGGATTTTTATTGGCACAAAGGATCCTTTTCAGTCAGTGGCTGAACAAAATAGGACAAACCCAGACATCAGGAGGGGCGGTGCTTCAGCTCAAGCCTCCTAAATCCTTTATGTCAGATGATCTGACTGCCACAAGTGACCATACTTTGAAAAACCCTTCTTGTCAAAATTTCTGAGAGCAAAATCCCTCTTTAACCTACTCTGAATCAGGCCTGGCCTTTTTCCTGCTGCCGGGGTATCCCCAATGGTGTCATTGCCCAGGAGGATGAGAGGCTCGTAAGAGTAATGGCAGCTCAGGTGAGGGAATGCAAAAAAAATCCTAGATTTCAGTAAATGCAGTGTTGCCTAGAGAGATGAAAATCTTCTCATGGAGCAAGGTTTGGACTAGAGCTTCGTACCATGAGAGGAGGGAATAAAACAGGCCCCTCACTTTTTGAAAGCATGAGGAAGCACTCCACAGGCAGAAGTTTTCCTTCAATAACCAAGTAGGAATACAAGCCCAAAACGAAATAAAAAGTGGAAAAAGAAGGGAGTGGCCAAACTTAAAGGCAGTATAGGGGTGGGATGCTTCGTAGTTGTGAACTGCCATGTTCTGGGTTCTTGATCTACCTCAGGGGTGTGCTATGGCCAGTACCTCTGTTAGAAGTACCTCAGTTAGAAAATAATAATTTTAAAAATGTGCAGAAATCAGCTGGTGCCTTCCTAAATCAATACAACTTACAGCAATCAAAGTAAAGAAAAAGCATTTGATTTTATTTGCTTTTTGATAATTTTTAGGGAAGCAAGCACTTTAAAACTCTGGTGGTATTTTACTAGATGAATTTTACTAGATTAATTTTACTAGATGAATAAATATGTGGTGGGCTGATCCTAACTGGACACCAGGTACCCACGAAAGCTGCTCTATCACTCTCTTCCTGAGCTGGACAGAGGGGAGAAAAACATAAAAAAAGGCTCATGGGTCAGGATAAGGACAGGGAGAAGTCACTCACCAGTTGCCATCACAAGCAAAACAGTCTCAGCCTGAGGAAATTAGTTTAATTTATTATCAATCAAATGAGAGTAGGGTAATGAGGAAAACCTCAAAATTTTAAAACACCTTCCCCCTCACCCCTTTCTTCTTCCCAGGCTCAACCTCAGCCCCAATTTCCTCCACTTCCTCCCCACCAGCAGCACAGGTGGATGGGGAACGGAGGCTGGGATTCAGTCCATTACACAGGGGCTCTGCCACTCCTTCCTCCTCAGGGGGAGGACTCCTCACACTCCTCTCCTGCTCCAGCATGGAATTCCTTCCATGGGAGACTGTCTTCCATGAACTTCTCCAACACAAGTCCTTCCCACATAAACTGCACCAGGGGCCTGCTCCAGTGTGGGCTTCCCACAGGATCACAGCCTCTTTTGGGCATCCTTCTATGGCGTGAGATCCTCCCTGGGCTGCAGGGGCACAGCTGCCTCACCATGATCTTCATCATAGGCCGCAGGGGAATCTCTGCTCCAGAGCCTGGAGCACCTCCTCCCCATCCTGCTTCACGGACCTCAGTTTCTCTCACATTTTCTCTCTCCTCTGTTGCCGGTGCTGTTTGCAGGGTTTTTTGTCCATTCTTAAATCTGTCATCCCAGAGGCTCTACCACTGTCACCGATGGGCTCGGCGTTGGACAGCAGTAGGTCTTTACTGGAGAAGGATGGCACTGACTCCACTGGACACAGGAGAAGTGCCTGGCACGTTCTCACAGAAGCCACCCCTGTACACCCGCACTGACAAAACCTTGCCATGCAAAACCCAATATCAAATAAAAAAGAAATCTGTTTTGTTCCTAGACAAGCTCAAATGAATCCATTAACTTGAGGGAAAGCAAACTAAAGTGCTGGTAATAATAATAAAAAATCATACAAATTTCTACGAGTTGTGGAAAAAAATCGTGGAGTGTCCCCAAGTTAAGGTAGCCTGTGAAGTAAGAGGAAAAAAAGGGTCAAGCTTTGCCCAGCCAACTTTAGCTGCATCAATGTGCCTTCTCAGGGTGGTGGAAAGATTGTGAACATGGGTATAAGAAGAGGGTGTGTATGTGTCCACAGATGCAGAGGCTGGATGCTGAACACAAAAACTTCAGGTTTGGGGTAGTCTCAGTCTGTGTGTCTAGTCCAGCCTTCTATTTTTCTTTTTTTGATTGTGCCATATCCCAGGCTGATGATCAAAGGCAGGTTCAGGTTCTGCTTTGATATCAGAATTGTTACCTTCTTGGAGCAAGCACATGTGGAATAAAGACAAAGGGATTGCTTCCCAAAGGAGAATTTCCTGCAGAGGTGGTTGGGCTTTTTGGCTGTGAGGTGGGAGGTGGTGTGAGAGTCAGGAGAGCTGCTCTGTGCCCGCTGGGTTTCATTTCACGGTTTGAGTGGGAGTCACCAGTCAGTTTTCCTCCCCGCCCAGTGGCTGAAACAAGCAGGGAGCCTCCATCCGGGTGGTCTGAGAAGTGACCAGTTCAATCTATAATTCTTACACGGGCCTTGAGGCAATTTGCTCTGGCCTGCAAATACAACGTACAGCCATGCTGGGTGCCAAAATGAGATGTCAAGTTGCGCTGCCCTTTTCAAAGAGATGAGAAATATGCCTCAGACCTGAACACATTCGCCTCGGAGGCTTGCCTGCAAACCCCTCAGGTTTTGTATCAGGCAGCAAACCTGACATCCCTACACTGAGTAGGCTCAAACACAGGCATGCCCAGCACCTCTGCATGTACACTGGGTTTTTATCCATGCATCAGGAATTTACACAGAGGTGATGGCAGCTGCCTCTGCAGGAGTGACATCCTGTCCCTGCCGGTAGCCTGGAGAGCCCATGGCAGCATCTGTGGCACAAGCATGTCTTGTGCTCCACCAACTTCTGCTGCATCCTCTGGCACTCCACAGCATCCTGAAACATCCTGCTGAATCCCATCACGTCCCTCTATAGCCTGCTGCCCTGTCACTGGAGCAGAATGAACTTACTCTTCCTGGCTGTGTTGGTGCAGGGGAAAGGTGCTGCCTTCCCAGCAGCCCTCCCTGGCTCACATAGAGATGGCAGCCAAATGTGAGTGGGGAGGTTTATTCAGTTGTGGCCTTTGAATATCTGTAGTGGGGTAGTTTAGGGCAGGGAGATGGCTCACTCCTCGGCCAGTGTATAAATGTGTCTCCACTTTGGATACAAAGAACTCGAGAGAGGAATGCTGAGTGCCAGGATTTATGGAGCCACATGTTTATCAAGGAGATGAAAATAAAGAAAACACCTTACTCAAGCTCAGCAGCATTGTGGCATCTTTTTTCTTTTTTAATGCTAGAAACAATATTAATTCTCCCTACTACTACTCTTTCTCTGCTGGTTTGTGTGTTATTTCTTTATTGGGTCTAAAGCCCGTCTGCTTGCCCTGCACTGCCAAGGAAAAGTCCTAGAACAGAGCAGCCCTGCATGGGAAACTCAGTGACCAGCGTGAGGCAGCAGACAAGTTTGCCTTTTTGCGGTGGTTTGTTTTGGAGCTTTGTCACAGCCTGACATAGAGCAGCACTCGCTGTGCCCAGGCACCACCCAGACCCTGGGTGTGCCCCATGCAGGCCTCAGGGACCCTTGGTGACTTAGGAGTGGGGACAGCTCTCCCAGAAACCCACATCCTTAAAAAGTGGGGGAGGGATGGGAAAAAAGTAGTAATTAAGTATAGGGTTAGCTTAGCAGTGTGTGCACTGCTCCGGGAAGCACATTTTTCAATGTAGTATGGCATTTTTCCAGATTAACAGTGGTGTAAAAATATCCTGACCTTTTAAATTGTCTTCACAAACCTGTGTCAAACAGGTTTCTTAAGGATAAACGTCATTTAAATCGGAAGGAAATATAATTGAAAATATTACAGATTTTAGTTAACACTTTCTTTTTTGACTTTCTAAGGAGCAAAATGTGGGTTTCCTGCTTGGAGACCCTTGAAGCTGAGCTTTTGTCTTAAGGCACCCAGTTATAGGTCTAAAATCCCCACATTGCTTTCAAATAAATTATTCAGGGGTGTTTTTTTATTAACTCTTCTTTTTCCTCCCTCTATGCAGAAGCATTTTCTGTTTGTGGATAACAAGTGCCTGGAAATGAAAGCCAGGGGTGGGAATAGAGGGGTGCAAGGGCTTTTCAGACTTCAAGCAGGTGATAAAAAAAATGCCCTCACTGTGGTAATACAGTAACTTATATTTCTTTCTTTTTTCCCTGCTCCAAACAAACACCAGGAAATGTAAATTGCTTCTCTCTTCAGAAAACACTAAATTACCTCTAAGTAGTGTTCAAAAGTCCATTATTTAAACATGAAGAAGTCTGCATGTTTCCTCCTGCTTTCTTTGAAAAACAAAAGTGTTCTCCTCTTCAAAACACAGTGGTGGGCTCTGACAGCTCCTGAGTACAGAGTTACCCCTGGCCTGGCCCAGCCCGAGACAGTGACCTCCGGACATGCTAGAGGTGCCAGCTGTGGACCCGTCCTTGAGGATGGACAAGGACGATGAGCTGGATAGCTGTCCCTGGCACAGGGCTGCCAGGCAGGAGAAATTCCACACTCAGAGCAGCGCTGGAGAAGGAATGAATGTTATTAATTTTTTAAGCAGGTTTTCTCTGCACGTTCCACAGAATGGAAAATACTGGTGGTGCACCTATGCCTGTAAATTGTTTATGTGGTAAAGCACCTCCTGGTGCACACAGACTTAGGACTCATGTCCTAGAGCTGTCCCTTGTCAGCTGCCCTCCCACTCACAAAAATGTGTATTTTGTATTTTATTTTTCTAAAGGGCCCCTGGGACAAAGAACAAACCCTGGCTGCAGTACCTGGGATGAAATCTTGGTGATGCTAAGCAGGGAAGTAAAATTGGCGGAAGCAAGATCCCAGTGAATGTTTATATGAGACTGGGATGAGAACAAGGAGCTGGGGGGAGGAAAATGGTCCATGGGTGCTTGTTTGGAAAGGCATGTGGGCATGACTTTCCTCTTCTTGCACTGCCGCCCCTGGAGGGGGATGTGTGGGGTTGGGGGGTGCACTATGCAGTGGAGACGGTGCAGAAGTGCTAGAGGCTGGGACAGGGCTGGGACAGTCTCCCAACCCCGCTGTGACCCCTTCCTGGGGTCAGATGGGGGCAGAGGTATCCACTGAAACCTCTCAGCATTTGAGGCGTCCCCAAAACCTCATGACAGGAGTCACCGCTCGACTTCAGTCCTGGATGAGCAGGAGCCATCTGGCAAGGGGGCGGTTGCTGGTGGGCTACAACAGCAGCCAACTGAATGCAATAAAACCACACGGGGTATTTTTGGAAAAGCTGACATCTTTCTTTCTCTCTTTAGCACTGAATAATCCAAGAGCCTGGCTTCCTTGCACCGTGGGCCTTGCTGAAAGCAACATTCAATGGGCAGGAAATGCTGCCTCCTGGTTTTGATGGTTGCGGACACCACCAGTACGCTTGGATATAAATGAATTAATTATCTCTTAACCTTCAAAACTCATAAAATTTCAGATGAACTGCAGGTCTTGGTACCTACACTGACTGATAATTTCCAGGGGCACCCAGGGGAGAAGAGTCTTTGCCTGCAATCCTCCCATGCTGTCACCATTTGCCCTCAGTTTCCAGATGATGCCAACTCAAACTTTCTATTTCCATCATCTTATAAGGAGCTTTCAGCTATAATGGTTTTATTGAGTTCTTGAGTGTTAAGCAAAACAATCCAGCTATGAAGTTAATTGTGTCTGCAAAATGACAGGGATCTTACAAACTGCAAACACCCAGCCCACTCAGGATAAAAATGGTTCGTGCAGCTCTAACAGTACACACAGTTGATTGAGAGTTTGTTGGTACTTTGGGTTTTTAGTAAATATAACCCCCACATTTTCATCAGCAATTTTATTTTTTAAAAAAGGAAGGGCCTCGAATTTTCAGGTTTTTAAAGTGAAAAGCTCAGTGTTCCCCTTCTTGCTCTCAAGTTTTGGAGCATTTGCATGTAAAGAACAGGACAAGAAGCAGTGTCAGGTCCTTCAGTGGGCAGTTGTGGGGGGCGTGAAGGATGTGTCAGCCACGATGTTACTTAAACTAGAGGCATCTCTGCTGTTTTCATTAGCACATTCCTGCTTTGTTTCTAGGTGTATAAATGGTGAGCAGTATCTCTGTCGTGGTTTGTGAAAGTCCAAGTAGATTTTTGTGGGTGTTGTGTTTTGGGGAGGAAAGTGAGGAAGGGTGGAAAGGTGGGAACTGCATCCAAGCAAGTCTGGCTGCAGGGACAATTCAGTGCCTTCATGCACGTAAAATGGGTGGTCCAGGAAAAAACTGGAGGCTTTAAAACCTGCAGCTTTAGGAAAATGTGATGAACAAGCACAGGCAATATACCACTGGGAATTCTGGGCCAGGAAAAGCTAACTTTAGCTACAGCAGTGCTGTGTCTAAGGGTTGTGGGGCCGGAGTGAGAGGCCCCTTGGTGCAGCTCTGAGTCAACGCTGCCTCTGGGAAGCTGCACCCTGTCCTGACTGGGGGAACTGCCCAGATAATGAAGAGGAGTTAACGTCCCAGCACATCTCCCTGGAGAGGGAACAGGCACTCCACCCCATTTGAGCAGCTTTTATTTGCCTTGGCCAGCCCTTCACTGACACCTTTTCCAGTCTCTCAGAAGGCTCTTTCAAGCATTTTGTGTTCACTAAGAGACTATTTCCATGCATTGTGTATTTCCATGCTGCAGCAACAGCCATGAGCAAGCTAAATGCTGATGTCTTTAAACTGCTTTTAAGAAGGTTCTTGTTTAGTCATAGTTTAGCACAGGGCTACATCACAGACAGGCGCTGTGCAAGACAAGCTGATGAAACAGGACTTTTAAGCTGACCCAGCTAAAGTCCTTCCAGCAGCAGAGCTGGCTGCAGGACCTCGCTGTCTTTGCCCACCCTGGCGAGGATATAACCTCACCTTGGAAGGATTTATGTAGTCCTGCACTTCATGTATCAAGGGAGACATTACTGCACAGAGCAAACAGCTGTACTTAAAGCCACATGGAAGCTGCTGCTTAAAATAGAGATAATTCCTCATGTAGCTATATAGGAAAACCTTCCTTAAAAGTTAGTCCTTTCTCTTAACAAGTCTTCTTCCATGTAAATAAAGCATAGTCCACATGGCACTGTTGTTATTTTCAACAGTGGCTTCTAATTCTAGATTTTGAGATTTAGGGGTGGCCAGCCACCCCAGGAAACCACAGGAAATTTTAAAGGACAAAAAGCACTATGATCCCTCTAGTGTGATACACTACAGGGTTTCACAGCCCTGGACAGCTGGAAAACCCTTGTCTGGGTACGGGTGTCCAGACCCAGAGACATTTGTAAATCTTTCCTTGTTGAATCTCTTAAGGGAAAATAATTTTTCTGTTGCATTTTTCAGCTGAAGATACATGTGCTGTGACCACACAGAGTCTCCCTCAGCAGAAAGGACCCTCAGTTAGGACCCATGGGGTGACCAATGGCGCTGTTGCTCCTGGCAAAGGTTCCTGCCACCCCTGGGGCAGTGGCCTCAGTGCAGGTGCTTCAGGGGCCCCTTCAGAAGGCAGCAGAGGACTCCCCAAAGCATCTTCCACTGCAGGAAGTGCAACCATCCCAGGGCCTTTCCAGGGGCCAGGATTCATAGTGGAGAGCATTGGAGAGAAACATGGAGGCACTTATGCAATGGCGCAGGAGATTCTTCATGGAGCAGGAAGTTTCTCTGACATGTTATCTGTTGCTTCCCCTCCCGGTCACTACCAGGACACTGCAGACACATTTGTGGTCTCAGCCTAGTGAGCAGCGAAGGGCTGCTTTCCCTGGGAGGGCGCTGGGGTCCCTTTGCTATGGCTCCCACCCTGGTTTTCAGCACAGGAACCGTGGGATCTGTACTGGGAGCTGTACTGAGGAGAGCTCCTGACCAGGGCACAGCCAGCACGTTCCTGTTGGCAAAGCAAGTACTGACCACCCTCCATCTGAGTCAGCATTAGCTCGGTTCCAACCCCCTTATCCATTCTCAGCTGCAAGTAACAAACCAAATTCACTTCTGGTGCAGCTCCAGTGAAATTTAAGCCTGATGGAGTCAAGTCCACCAGCAGGCAGAAGGGAGATGTGCAGAGCCTTTGCAAAGGCAAAAAAAGCTCTGAAGATCCCCTTATCTCTCCACCAGCTGTGGGACTTCTGAGTAGCATCCAGCAGTGCCTTTCCTTCCGCACTTTGCTACACCTGCATGACCCTGCCTCTCATGGTTTCTGCAGTGCCCAACACACACCTGCTACTGCACCATCACAGTGCGTGGCTTGTATCAGCACTGTGCTCGGAGCTGCCATGTGTGCTCCATTGCAAAAGCACATGGTTGCATTTAATGCTGGACTGAAAAATGCCCAGGGCATTGATCAGTCTGGATCAAGAACCAACTGCTGCAAAATCATGAGACTTTTAAAGATGTGTTTATTTAGTTCAAGTTTTGATGCAGATTTGTGTTTATGTTTTATGAATTTTCACTCCCAGATCATTCAAGCACACGCAGTTCTGACAGTTTAAACTGAACATCTCCATTTACTGAAACCAATTTATGCAAAACCCTTTTTATATAGCAACTTCAATGAGTAAACCTCCTCAAATCCTCCATATCTTCTGTATGTGGATCAGGCAGCCAGTAATGTTTAGGATGTATAAGCCTGGAGTGGAGCAAAAGGTGAGCGTAACACCAGAAGGGTGGCTCAAGGCACAACAAAGCAGTACTTGCTGATTAAATGGGTAGAGCCTTCAGGAGATGCACTGGGAGCAAGCACAGACTGCTGCCCTGGGCAGTGAATTGGGTGTGAATAAATGATAAATCAAAATTCAATGCAAGGTAGTTGAGGAAGTCATAGAATAGAAGCAAGAGCAGTCTCTGGATAACTTGGAAAGGTCTGAGGAAATTTTAATCTGGGGGTAAAGGATGTGGTTCCACAGCCAGTGCAAGAGGGTGGCAAGCAGATTCATGACTGGGAACACAGAGCAGTGATGTATACCTGGAAAAGCCTGGAAAACAAATTGGAAGGTGGTTTTGTTCCTGTTTTGACATTTATATGTCCAGTTCTAGTGCTCTGGCATATGTGTGAGATATAATTTCTGAGATTAGACAGTCAACCTGATAGAAGAGTTCTGGCTGTTTCTAAAAGATCTTTATACATCCAGAAGAAATTTTTGGAATGGATAAATCACTAAGTTGGTTCACATAAATAAGACTAAGAAGTATGGAACACTGTGATGCTTAATTCACAACTCTCTTCTTCTCAGTCATTAATTTCATCCTGACTACTTCAGCCAGCAACATCAAGCAGACAGAAAAGCGCTTGCAGAATTCAGTGCAAATATTTCAAGCGGTGTACAGGGGCCCATTGTTGGTAAAAGACCAAACATGGCTATTGTTTAATTGCCTGGTGGAATCTTTAATGAATAGTTGCATGCTTTTTGTGGATTAGCCTCAGGAATTTAAAGCTTTGTTTTGCCTGACATAACAACTGCTCAACTGCACCAACAGGAATAACTTTACAAGCTTATTTCTATTTTATTAAAATCAATGTATACAGCTTCAAAAAGCAATTAGTATTTATTTAGCTAAAATGTTTCAAATATTAATAGCAGCTTCAAAATGTTGACAAGCCCTAAAGCCCAGCAAGTAACATGCTTTGATGTGTTTGTCTTCTGGCAGCTGAAGAGAGAACTGATTTAAAATGTAAATAATTAGTTTGCTTAATATTTTCTTTCCAAATGTAAAATCTGTTTGGGCTTTCCCCCCACCCCCCTCCAAACTGTAGTTCAAATTACATTTTATTTATATTACTTTACAATGTATCTCCCAAAAGAAAATGGAGACAACTTGCTTGTTGCCATCCTACTGACCTGGTTCTTGCCTCCTCTGTGCAGGTGTAGCCCATGTTGGCCTCAGTGTGGCACATCTTCCTACCTATCTGTAGGCACACCAGCAACCCTGCTGAGGCCACTGCTCCATTAAGGTCAGCAGGATTATTTGGTTTATTTAAAATTAAAGTAATACATTTTTAAAGGATTGCTGCCATAATAAAGGTATTTTATGGAAGGGATTAATTTACACCTTAGGTATTTCAAAATATAACTCTAAGGTGTTTTTTTTTCCCTATTTTGCAACAAAATAGTGCAGTTATGGAGGCCTGATTCCCAGCTGGGGTAAGTCAGCTTGCAGATATTGAGAGGCTATGATGGTTACAGCAGCTGAGGATTGCAATCTACAGTTTCTCTAAATGTATGATGCAGATGTACAACTCACACTCACAGTGGCAACTTAACACATCTATCTGGCAGTGCACGAGCACCTCAGTCCCAAAGGAACCCTTCTATCCTTTACCTACAGAAATAATCTTTGAAACACTGAAAACACAACAACTAAACTGAATCTTGTACCACAAAGGCACAGCCAGAGAGGAATTTAGGTTCTTTTTGAAAAGAGTATCATGAAATACAATTCTCAGCCAAAGCCCAGTGATGCTCCAGCCCTTTCTGCTGTCAGCAAATCCCATGAAGGCCTGTGGGACACCAACCCTGCTGTGAAAAGATGCAGAGGAGTCAGTAAGCTCAAGAGATCCTCACCTGGCTGTTGGGGCTGCTGCAGTAGCTGAGAGAGGGCACACACGTGTGACATCCCTGGCAAGCTCCTGCTATGAGCCTGTGACACTCTTAGACTGAATTTAACATCCTGCAAACCTATGAACTTTGCCCACCTGGCATCTGACACTGTGTCCTTCTGGGAGATCCTGTTTTACAGGATCACATCTATTTTACAAGCAGATTAAGATTTCTAACCAGATGGCAACATTTACAGATTTCATAGTGTTACTTGATTTCTCCTCTGACATTGAAAGACACTGGATCTCCACACAGACAAATTACTTACAATGGCAATCTCTGCACAGGGTGTGTTCAATACAGGCAGCTAACCTTGCAAACATTTACCTGCAAAGTCATCCCAACAGTTACTGGGGACTGAGAAAGCTGGCAGTGCAAGCAGAGATATCTGAACACGGAGCTGTCTTCCCCAGCTAGAGACCTTTGCAAAGGAGGTTTCTGCAGCTGAGCAGAGTCCTGCAGGCTCCCTTTCCAGTGAGTGGAGTGCTCTGAGGGCACAGGATCTGCCCTGCTTCAGAGGTGTGTGTCAAGTCCCACACTCCTGGCTTGTGTTGGCACCGACAGGGCAGATGCCTGCCTGCCTTCGTGGAAACCGAGTGCCCACTTGAACTGCTCCATTTGTATCACAATTAATACAGCAGAGGAACACCAACACATTTTCAGCTGGTAACAGATGAGTCAATAGGTGTGCTTTCCTCCACTAAAACCTATACATATAAACCAATGTTCCTCTTTAACTCAAGGGTAAAAGCAAGAAGTTCTGCTCCAGGTTCTTTTTTTTAAAATCAGTCATATGCTAAAAGCTGTTCACAGGAGACTGCAATAGTGAGTCCCTTAGTGCCTTTGCCCTGTCCCCTAGTCAATTCTAATCCCAAAATGCAGTTTAGTTACATGCGGATGTGTCATGTTTCATGAGGGTAACATATTTACAGGCTGACTGCTCTTATTTACATTGCTTTCATCTCTTCCTTTCATTGGCATTTTACAGTATCATATTATCAATTCAGCCTTCGGGAAAGAGGCCAGTGTATATAAATCTTTGGAAAAAAAAAGATCCTGAGTGGATTAGCAAGTGACAGATGGTAGGCACTGTGTCTTACCACGCTGAGGCAATCCACATGGGAGGCAGGTTGCCAGGCACAGAGCATGGCACGAACAAGCTGTGGCCTTACACAACTGATGGCAAGCAATGCAAAGGCCATCTGAAAACCTGCAGTGAGGACAAGAAGTGCAGCAGACAGTTCATATGCGGTCATGGTGACCAGGTGTGAAAGAACCAAGCAGCGTTCCAAGGCGAAAGCCCCTGGGATCCATCAGGCTGGCACAGGGCAGCTGCACACCCATGCATCTGTGGCAGTCTGTGATTTGCAACCACGTGAGGTCGACTCAGGCATAACCTCAGAAAGCAGTGCAGCTTCCTGCTTTTGGGACTGGAGCTAGCCAGCTTTACACCATGCTCAAATACCTCTGCTTAGCACGTACCCTCACAGCTGCTCATTCTGCTCCAGCGTCCTCAAGGACTTGATTTAACCCGTTTGAAACAACAGCAAAGGTGCCTCACAAAATTCCACTCTGCCAGTCCTTCACCCCACTGGCAAGCAGAACAGACCTCTTCAGTAACAGCAGCTGTGGTAGTGTTCCAGCACTGAAGATCACACTCTTCCCAGCTCAAACCCTATAGCAGACATGATGCACCAGCTCTTTGCCACCAAATGTTCCCTCACAAACAAGCAGCAAGCTTTTTGTATAGCCTGATGTAAGGCCATGCCCAGCCAAACATCAGCTACTCCAAGGGAAGGGCTGAGTTACAATTAATGCCAGACTGGGAAGTCACTTTGCAATATGGATGGTCATTTATTTATTGTTTTATCATGACACATCAAATGCTATGGCTGCAATATCAGAACACGGTGTCATTTATAAAATATCAGTATTATTAATGTGGTGGTAAGATACTGTTAACATTTACAGAGAGTTATATAATAATTCCATAGCTTTCCCTCGGTGACAAAACACCCTGGCAAGCAGATGATGGATGGAATACAGTGACTCTTTATTATCATGGTTTTTCCTCCTTGATTACTGAATGGCCTATAATGATATCAATAATTGTTACTGAATCTAATAATTTTGAATATGGTAGATAGATCCTTTGCTTTGCTTTTACAGTATGTGTCAGAATAAAAGAGAAGCATCTGAAAAATAAAGAGAGCAGGCGTTTCCTTACAAAATGAGATGAAAAAATAAAACAATATAAATGGAACTTTCAAGTGTTTCTTTTTATATTTAAAGCTCTTATTTCAATAAACTGTATTTAAACATTCTTAAATAATCATTCTGTACCTTTGATTTTCTGTTTCACCTTTGGAAACAAATAGAGTAATCTCACTATAAATGTGTGCAAATAGAAAATATATAAATATATTTATGGCCCACGTCATAAAAAGGTGGTCTCGGAATTGTCATTTTTACAATGATCAGTTGGGGTTCCTTTCATTTTGTCCTGCAAGTTATTTGAGCTCTGTTCTTTTAAGCCTTTGAAGTCCACATGCAAAGAAGAGCCAAGCACACACATACTGTCCTGTGTTTCGTTTTGTAAACTGCTTGGTGACACCTGTAAAACAGTCCCCATATGACTGAACAATGGAGTTGATGTGATCCACTTCAATAAACTGAAGTCTGCTTGGTCGACTGTGGAGCTCCATGGGAATGTTGTTCCCACAGGCAAGGACTCCACCTCTGAAGCGCCACATCGAACCTCATGAAATCCCATGGACCTTTCCAGACTGCTTGCCGATGAGGGGAGCTTGTTTTCCTCATGCAACACAGCACCCTGGGGAGAGGCAGCCGCAGTCTGATCTATTTTGTGTTCTGCCTTTGCGTGCTCTCGGAGAAGTGACTCCCTTGTCTGAGGAGATGTTGGCAAAGGAGTGCTTTGGTTATGAGCCTTGTACCAATCACTAGCATTTGAGCCAAGGCTCGGTGAGAAGCTGTCTGCGAAGAGTCGTGTCTGACATGTTGTCTCCTTTACATTCAACTTGGTGAGAAGCTGGGTGCGAGTCTCTGGGGACAGTTTACTCAACTGGCGTCCGAGCTGGAGCTGCGTTGGGAATAGTGTTCCCTGAAGGGTTCTGTACAGGAATCTGCAAGAGGAGAATGTGCATGTGAAAATAAATGAAAGAGGGAAATACCCAATACATTATTAAGAGAAAATATCCAAGTCAAAAGTACAACACAGAAAAAGAAGTGTTCTATGTGCTGTTCTTACGCTCTACACAAGAGAGCTTGCAGATGGACAGGTCTGAATGCTGTCTATATTTTGATTAATAACAAGCAGCATAATAAATCTTTCTTTGGCCAGTGATCCACCTTGTGATTAAATACAGTCTTCCATCTTTCCTGATGAGGAATCAAAGGCAATGGGATAAGCCTGCAGAGCAAGCCTGCGACATCCACACACAGGCAAATAGGTCCACAACATACTATCAGAATTTCTGTACTATGCATTTTATGTGAGGATGGACTGAATCCAGAGGCATCACAGAAAACCTCACAGGCTAGCAAACCTCTGCATGGACAGGAGGTTCAACCAACAGTCTACAATTATCCCATTCTGTGGTCTATGCCCAGCAGCTGTGGTCTGTTCCTGTGGTCAGGAACACAGAATAGGTTAGACAACCTGACTTCTGAATAATCAGCTGCTGAAAAAAACTGATGTGACTGGTAGGCAGAACAATAGAGGGGGTGTGGAAAAAGAAATGTGTCTTGCTCTCCCAATCATTTGCATAAAATGCCTTTACCTGGAAGAAAAGATATGAGGGAAGATACAATACCTGGGCAGCAATGCAACCACTGGTGATAAAATGCAAGTGAAATAGAACATAGGATCTCCCATTAGCCTTTCCATAGTCCAGTAGGGATTGGATGGAGGATGGCAGACTGGGCAGGAAGCATTGTAAACCAGAGCCACGAAGAAAAATAAAATGATACTGAAGATGCAAGATGACCAGTGGAGAAAAGTCTAGAACAACAATCAAAAAAACCAACAACAAAAGTATAATGATTCTTTATATTCTGAGAAATTTGTTGTGACTTAATTAAATTAAAATTCCTTAATTTCTGGAGTCAAATCCATGCACAGCAAAGAGTTTAGAGCCTTTTATATTTAAAAATTCTTATTATAAATACAACACTACAAAGCTGTTTGCAGGTCTCATTTTAAAGCTTTTTTCATGTTTGTTTAAAATGCATGCTAAAAATAGAATGTGCTGAGGGAAAGAAGCAACCATCTTATGTTTTTGAAAGGCGGCACTAAGAGAAGAATTAGTATATGCTAGTGAGTTTCTATTGTAGGCTGTGGGTCCCTTACCCAAGTTTTGGTTTCAATAGCCAAATGCAGGATGATGGTGAAAAGAGCTATTGTGGTGATGGGAGTTCCCCAGGAGAAGATGTCCACCTCCGAATCATAGTAAGTCTGTAAAAATGGAGATAGAATTTAGCCCAAGCTGTGTTGCTAGCTCTCCTACAAATGCTTAAAATAGAATGGCTTAAACCAAACACTTACAAAATAGGGGATGAAGAAGCAAACCAGGCTTTGATACATAGCATCAATCATGTTCATCCAAAACATGTGTGGTTGGTACTCCTGTGTCATAAAAAAAAGATTAAGAAAATCAGATTATAATGAAGATGCTATTTGCCAGGACAGGTATTTTGAGGGGCATATTTCAATGGCAGTTTTAAGGGGTTGGGCAAACAGCTTCATAACTTTGCTAATCAGTTAGGCTCCCCTGGGGGATGAAGCATGAACAGTCTACCTGCAAGTCACTCTGTTCTGGGATGAAAGTCTTTTGAGTTTCTTTTGTTTGTTTGTTTGGTTGGTTTTTGTTTTGGGTGGGTTTTGTTTTGTTTTAAATTTTTTTTACACCCTGGCAGAGGGTGTAATCTGAATCTGATGCTCACGCCAGGAAACGTTTACAAAGGTGCCCTATTTTATGCACTACAGTCAGACCATCAATTTCAGGAGGAGCTCTGTGAAGTTTAAGAACATGAATAAATGGGTTCTACATCACATCTGCGCAAGCACAGGGCATTTACGGGCAGAAGAGAAAACAGAAGATGCACATGTACTTAGTGAACATCCACAACAATGGTCTTTAGTGGCAATTCATGCAGCGATGTATGCTACATTATAAATATGTATATAAAACATATATATATATATAGACAGACGTATATAGACATATCTCTATCTCTAAGTGTGTGCATAAAATTGCTTGCTAAAACCAATATTAAACTAACATTTTGGTTTAAAGAAATATGCTATTGCAGGAAGTATGGATAGTCATATAAGGGACCTAGATATAAGGAAAAATAGATTATAAATGGCAAAACATTTATATAATTTTGGTATATAGTCTACATCTCCCAACAACTGGGTTCATCAGGTCTTCTTCACTTTGTGGAGAATATCATTGCAGACTAAAAATGGGAATTGAAGGACACTTAGAAAGAATTATGGTGTTACTTGGCCTACTGAACTAACACATGGTTAATTACTGCATCAGATTGCTCAGAGGGATTGTAGAATCTCCAGTTTTGGAGACATTAAAAACTAGAACAGTTAAAGACTTGAGAAACCTCATCTAGGTTTGAAGCTGTTTTGACCAGAGGTCTGGATCAGATGGCCTCCAGAGCCATCTAAACTATTCTATAATTCTATGGGCCCTGAATCTCTTTTTGAAAGAGATCCTACCTGAAACTGGATTTTAAAGTTTTTAAAATGCCTTTTTAGGTAACAATAAAGAGAATATGATCAATAGATTAAAAAAAAAAAAAACAAACCAACTTAGAATGATCTCTGGGCTTGTCTATGTGAAATAATTGTACTGGAACCTGGGGGACTTCTCAGTTTGCCAGCTGAAGACAGGCAGACATAACCTCCCAAAAAGCCTTAAGGCATTACAAGATTTCTATCACCCTAAAAATGTGCAAGAAAGGAAGGTATTAATATCACAGAACTTTCAAGTGTGATGCACTGAAACAGAAGAAATGTAGAAAACACAAAACAAGAGAAGAAAAAGACAGAATTTGAACTAATGGACTTAGTAAGTTACACTAAAATTCTCCGTTCTTCTTTCCAGGAGAGTCTCTAGCAATGCCACTACATGTGTGGGGTACCAAATACAGGTGTACACTTGGAGGCAAAAAGCCCTTACTGTGTCCTCTCAGAGGACAGTTTTGTAAGACACTTTTAAGAAGCCTTTTGCCTTCAAAGCAACATCTCCATATAGATAGTTTTGCCAAGCACCAACATTTTCCCACAGTACACTGTACTTGTAATTACCAGGAATGGTTTGGCTCAAATCCCTCTTCCAGTTCCTTCTGTTTTCATTGTACAATTCAAGTGGATTTGGACAAGGTGTTTTCAACAGATATTTCAGCTGAATCTGTCATTTGTGACTACGTCCCTCAGAGACTAAGTTTATTGTGCTCACTCCCAAGGCCAACTTTCTCTTCTTTTTGTAAGGGACTGGGGACTGAAGTTTTGAGTAAGTACTGTGAGATTATTCTGTGAAAGCCTGCACTAGCTACAAGGTACAATCTGTTTTATTTTTGTGGCTATTTGTGAGCCTGGACCATGAAGGCAGGGTTCAGTTTAGGGTGAATTAAATCATCCAGCATTCTCTCCTGTCATGTATTAAAAATATGGCTGGCTGGGGTTTTGTTTGCTTGTTTGTTTGTCTTTTGTTTAGGTGTACTTTTGGCATTTTGACCCAGATTAAAAATATCACAAAATAATAATATTGACTTCTCAGAAGAAGTCATCTACCCTTTGGAAGAAGGATTGGTTTTCAGTTGAAACTAAAGATATTCAGGAAAGAAATTACAGTAAGCAAGAAGTTTTTACCTCCATATTCTGTCCGCTTTTATAAAGCTGAGGTACAGCAATTAACACTTCAGCTGGCACATCCTTATCCAGCACACCAGTAATCAGTTGTGGAAGAGAAGAGAAGAATAAATTAAAGAAGATCAGATACCACTGATCAATCATTGATGAGCCAGAGAACCCACAGTAGAACTGGTACCAGAAGAGAAGGGCCACAAACATCTGGAAAAAAACAAGCAACGCTGTAAATATAACAAGATAAGGAGGATCATCATCCCACGGTGTTCTGAAACCATTCTGATTCCAGCTCTGCAAGGACTTATCTATGAATGCTGAACACGTGAGCAATCCTTCCGAGCACATCTAATCTTGAACTCACTTCCCGATGCATGGACCACTTGGCTAAGCTGCAAACTTTGGGCACTCCTGCAAGTCTTTGTGCTGCTGGAACCCCAGATCTCAGGCATCACACAAAATTAACTTTCCGTTCAAGTGAAACACCGAGGTGCAATTTAACTTGCAAAAAGCTCTCCCAGCCACCACTGACCTCTAGGTATATGAGTACTGATGTCACAGCGCTTACACAACTATTGTAAGAACAAGCATTTCCACAATAGTATCCTCTGCCGGCTGGAGATATTTTGGGAGACGTTTCTAGTCTACAACAGATAAATGCAGAGCTTTTTTGCAAGACCAACATGAGACCAGCAGCAGTAAGGAAGGTGAAACTGTACAAAACTTATCTTAACTATTCTATCTTTGTGCTTTAACATTCAGCAAATTAGCAGTGCTGTAAAGATTCCTCTATCTCCCTTCCTCTTCAGCTCTATGAAGAAACCGGCTGCATACACAGCCACAGAGGGGTTGTTCATCTACTTGGGTGGGAATCACCCAAAAAAGAATAAACCACACAACTCATTTCTTCTACAATCTCTTCAGCATGAAGAAAATCCAGAGGGCTCAGGAGAGATGCTGATTTCACCTTTTGATGAAGGCATTGAGGCCTAGAAAAAGATGGCCAGCTTCCTAGAGAAGGAAATCCATTCCTAGGCTTGGTTCTCCCAAAACTACGATTTTTATTATTCTTTCTAAAGTGATTAACACTAGAACCAGAAAACTGTTGGAAACTGTTGAGGGCTTTCCTCCTTTTAACCATGGAAATGGGAAATGACATGACCTCTCCTTTCACTTCCTCTTCTTTTTGTATTCTGCTCTCAGAAAGCCTTCAGCCAGATGGAGAATGTTAACCCTTCATGGATTTTTGATATACAGAGGAAAATACAGGTCTGTTCTATCTGTGTGCCCAAATGTGGTTGAAAATTAAACACAGGAGGAAAAAAAAGGCTATGGTGTGCTTAGTCAGTGAAAGCTGCTTTAAGGAGAGCAAGCCTATCTCATAAAGAGGAATTGCCACAGAAGGAGGTCAGTCCTGCAGTACACAAATGTACATATATGTGCAAAAATATATATGTGCGTGTGTATATATATATACACACACACATAACGTATATATGCTCAGGCAATGTTTTTACATCCTACATTGAAGTGGCTTGTATATCAGCAGCAAGTACACCTTACTGTTTGCAAGCCCATACCATAAATTAACCTATGAAAAGTTAAATGGTAGTATTTTTTTTAAGGATAACCTCTAGAAATGTTTCTGTAAATATATTTCAAGAAATACATCTTCCTCTGGCCCAAACAACACTGAGTTACTAAAGCTTACCCTCTCCAGTACAGTTGTCTGGGACATGGCAATTTCATTCCAGAATTGAACATATTTTGAAAAATATTTCCTTTCCACACCCAAAACCAAACAAAATCTCTGGAGTTACTTCTCAAAAAGAAATTGCAATGAATACATTAATTTAGATACTTTTCTCTCACTGTTTTGAAATAAAACAAAATGCAGCTAATCCTGGATCTACGAAATTTTCTCTCTAGAACCTTGATAACCTGTCTTGGAAACAGTTTGGCTCTAGCAGAAATGGGTAGTTTGGTGAAAATACAGTCAGCTGAAAATCTTCCTACCACCTCTACTATGGGTCTTAGTAGAGTTGTTGAAGAAAGCTATACAAATAAATGAAATTTCAGTAACCAAAGTTAAATTGGATTTTTTTCTTCTGAAATTTTATTTTGTATTAAACAAGTTTTTAATTTTACTTCAAATGTTCTCTCTTGCCTCTGTGCATTACCCCTCTGAAAAAGACAAAACAAATTTACATAAAGATTTTAAATGAAACAGTTTCCCTTCTTTCCCTGCCAGGTGAGACCATTTCATGAATATGGTCACAGACAGAATTTCTCAGTGAATAACGTGTATGTCAAAAAATGTTCAGTGCTGTCTTGCAGAGATAATGTATAAAGGGGAAGAAGATGTGTATGCCTGTGCAGGTAAAATTTTGTATATGAAAACCCTTTCATCAAGCTCAGATATTTCCAGTCATGCTATGTTTTAGTTTATATTTTACTTGTATTTTCATCATCTCCACCAAGCCAAGCATCTTTTTGGATAAGTAATTTAAGATTCCAAGCGGCTTTTATAGCAATGTGGAGTTTAAATTTTAAATTAGATAGGTTCTAGTGGAGAACGGAAATTTTCATAGTATGAGCAAGTGGGGAAAAAATACTTGAGGAAACAGAAAACTTGCAGAACATTTGCAGTGTAGCTATCCTGACTCTCTGTGGAGAATCACCCAGAATAGTCTCCTTGCAAAAGGCTCAGGTGCTCATATCCTTCCATTTTTAACAATGTTCCCTTAAGGGCAGGCACTGTGTCAGACATTCATATCTATATGCTGGATATCCAACTACAGTTTTAGAGTCAGAAGTAACAAGTATTTCTAAGAAAGCTATGAAGGCTGCCAAAACACAGCCAACACAAAGAGATTTCTTCAGTTATTTTCTATCCTTGAGGCAGTAGCTTCTGAAAATGTCTTACTAAAAATAGCATGAGAAATAATACTTATAATCAAGGGCAGTTGTACCAAAGAAAATGGAAGATTTTCCCCAGCCTGAAAAAAGCGTTGATGTATAAACAGCATCTCTGGCTGCTGATTGCTGGAGTGCGTGATGTGCATTACTTCTGTGTTTATTTTTTAAAATTTTAATATAAGATGGCTGTGCATACATCTCTTGGAAGTTTAGATTCGATCCCGTCAATGGGTATCTAGGAAACATCCAGCACTGGGGGTGGGAATACAGATGTTCAGCATCATTCAGGATCAAGCCTTAAAACAGATGCATTTGAACACCAGCACATATTTCACTGCTGTACTTCAACAGGTGGCTCTCCACTCAGTGCAGCACTACTTAAATCTGCTTGCTATTTCTGACTCAGGCAGCAGCTCAGACCACAAAGTCCCTTCTTCTTTCTGTCTCAAAGGGCACTTGCATGCAGCTCCTGCTCTGACCACAGAATGTATTTTAATACTCTTGTTTTAACACAAAGATGCTTTAATAATCCTTTAGCACCCTTAGGTATTCCTGCGATGTTCAAAATTTTGAACAAACGGTGGTTTTCTTCTGGTAAAAATTGAGGATTAGATTAAAATTGGAAAGCAACTTTTACAAAACTGAAAGCTACTTTTTTTCTGATACTGAGGACAAAATCCAGTCTCCTGCACACAATTCATACATTGCCCTCTGGAGCAATCAGGGGTATGAGCGCTCTAGCTCTCCTCTTTTTCCTGCTTCTTATATGCCTTGCACTCCAGCTGATTTGTAGCTGTTGCAAGTGAGCAAATCTATGTGCCTGCCAAAGACTCCCACCCAGCTGGTGGTATTCCTGGTTGCCTTGTTAGACTGTTTTCAATCAATCATCTTTGTACTCCAAGATCAATGCAAAGGGCCTTTGTTGAGGCCAAGGAGTTGAGTTGCTGCTGGCTCAATGCCCAGTACTGGATTGAGTCCTGTTTCATACACCAGGGAGGAAACACAGACCCATCGGCTGTTCTTTACCACCATGTGCTTCCTTTCTGATGAACTCTTTTGATTATCTGAGAGTAAGATAAATCAAGAAGAAAGCCTTCCCAGTCTCCGAATCTGAGACACAGAGAAGACTCAAATTATCTCAAGTCACTAGGAAATATGTACAGTGATTCATAAACAACGATGAGATATAGTCAAGAAGAGAAACCACACTCAAATGCTACTTGGGACCAATGCTGGATGTCTTTGGCATTGAACACTTCTGTATCCAGCCAGCTAAATTCTGCAAAACTGCTCTACAAAGAAACTTTTCTTCAGCAGTGCTTGTTATTTGTGTTACCTAATTTGCACATTCAGCAGCACAGTGTAGCTGTTATGGAGTGGGTCCCGTATTCCTGCAAATGGTAGCCAGCTGTCTTTCAGCTCTGCAAATTTCTTTGCAGCTTATTTATAAACCATTTGAAGGCTGACCTAATGCTCGCTTAGCACAAAATAAACCCTGGAAACATGTGGTGCCATAAAGCTGCCAAGTCAAACACTTACTGCATTTTTGTAGAAGAAATACAGCACCATGTTGGCAAGTCGGGAATAACACCAGTGGCCATGAACAAGCAAAAGCTTCTCCAAATGCCTGAATCTTGGGATTGCGAAGTCGCTTGCCATCACCGCCTTTAATGAAACAAAAGTTGGAATCATTATTGTAAAGCACCACTTTCAACACTAACAATGAATCTAGTCATCTTCTCGACTCCTACAATCAGTGGAAGTTGTATTCATGAAAAATGAAATTCATGACAGTGCTTATGAAATGCAGCTATTGCTGCATGGATTTGTAATACCCATGAACAAACCCGGCAGCTTGGCAGGACATGCAAGGCAACCTGGTCCTCACCCAGAGGAGATTACAGCCTACATTCCAGATGGTGACAAGCAACAACAAAAAGCAAGAGGTGGGAGAATAGTTGGCAATTGCAGTTGCACGAGCATGAAGGCTCAGGGTCCATGTGTGAAGATCTGGTGGCTGTAACATCTTTCTCTGTAAAAACTACTGAGTACTTACAGGACAAAATGAATTTCCAGAGAATAAGATAGGAAAATTACAATTAAGTGGTTTCATCGTAAGTATTTATCTTTAAAAGACAAAACAAAAAAAATATTTGTTTGAATTACATTTGCAGTCCTGATTTATAAAGTTTACTTGGCTGTCCTGAGATATCAGTATTTTGAGGGATTTTTAAAATCACACATTTTCTATAACTGTGTATGAGAAAATATCACACTAGATGAGACTCCTCTGGGACTGTGCAGACTGTCAGATGACATTGACAAAATGAATCACACAGTTTCTCTCTAATTCTGACTAAATTTCAGAGTACTGTACATCTAGATGAGACCTTCTTATGTTATCATGGTTGTTTCATGATTTCCCTTATCCCTAGGATCACACTAGGATTTCATTTAATATTATTTTACATTTCATTTTCTATTTTCATATAACCTTTCTTCTCACAATTCCATTCACCAAAAACAGGAGGTAAGGTGAAAACCTCCAAAGGAACAGTATCTTCCTTATACTCTGCTGGATATATTTTGGCTGTATTTTTAAATGAGAAATGTCCTTCCTTTTAAGTTTTCTTAATTGTCTTTCTTGGTAAAACAGCAAAAGGGCTCAGTTTTCCCAAGTAAGTGCTAGTAGAAGCTATTAAAATAAACTCTAAAATAGTATGCAAGAGAAGGTGTAAGAATGCATTGCAATTTAAGCAGTAGATATATATGTATGGACTGAGACATTTTTTAGTATGTTGACACATCCTAGGATTTCTCAGGTACCGAGACACACTTGTTATAACCTCCCTGCACAGAAGTCTGATTTGTCTTGCAGACATACAGCTATCTTGCAGTTTGAGGAGAACAGAGTGATGCTATGTCTGCTTCCTTGTCCTCCAGCCCATCTCAGTCTATTCCAATGTCAAAACAAAACCGTTAGCTTCATTTGTGCTTCGAACATAGTACTTCACAGCATACTGTGAGAAGCGTCACGATTTTTTTCTTTTTTAATTCCATTTTTATTATGGTGAGGAACACAGAAAGAAAGATAGTGTTATCCAATTACATTTGCATGTTTACTGAGTCTCAAAATACCCCCTTGATTTTCACATTTCATTTTTTTCTTCCAGCTCCACATGCTTCCACAGAATGTGGAAATAAAATAAATCAGACAGTATTGCTGTCTTAGACATCTAAATGCTCAGTGCTTTCTGAGTTACCTGCGTGTGTACGATTCTGACAGTTGTTTATAGTAAAGAGGTCTGTGTGGTTCCTTAGGACTTGTAATAAGGGAAGGGATCTATAAACATTTTCCAGTCTGATGAACTTTCATTTAGAAAAAAACAGGTAGTTTAATGAGTTAATGAGAAAATAGCTTTCAGACCTGAATACACTGCAAAAGCCAGGGGGATTTGACGACTGGTTATTGTAAGTGTATGAGCTCAACTGAAAGTGGCATAGAGGGGTGAGGAGTAAAAAAAAATGCTATGAGCACTGTATGTCTGCATTAGGAAAAAAAGTGATCTAAATTAATACATAGATGACAAGAGCTTATTGATAAGTTCGTAAGAGGTGATAAGACCCAATGAGTTTTCAGCAGCCTTTTCCAATTCTAGCCTTCTCTGGGCTCTCTGGAGCTTGGACTGCCTGCAGAGTGATACTGCAGAAGTTATGCAGAGCTCTCAGAAACTGATGGAGGCTGAGGAACAACAAAAACACTTGGCATCAGCTCAGTTCAACAATTCCTTTTCTCCTGCTCCCTACAGCCACCAAAGTCAGGCTCATAGGGTCAATGGCTGGGATGCCATATACACAATGAGCATCTGAAAATTTTTACAGAAGGGTTTTTTCGAGTCTGATTTACACCTGCTAACATGTTTGGAGAACCATTCTTAATGGAATAAAGCCCTGAAAACTGTCTGTTTGAAGAGCACTGATCGGCCCTCCACTGGCCCTGGAGTTTACTTTGACTGAATCCCTTGGATGATTAGAAAGAGAACAAGTGGAATAGTTCTGCTGGGTCAGGCTGATCCCTGTTTTCCCTGGTATCTAGCCTCCAAAAATGACCAAGAGAGGATTTGAGGATTCATATGCATTGAAAAGTGTATGGTAAGAAAAATATCTACTGACTTTTCTCCAGTGACCTGTCCTAGCTTCTGCTGCTCTGTAGTCAGAAAATGCATAAAGCTGATACCCAAGTTCATAGCTCACTTAAATTTTTGTTTCATAGGTTTGTGTGTTGACCCAAATAAATTATAGCATTCATAAAATCCCATGAAATAAAACTCTATAGCCAACTTGTGCACTGTGTGAAGGAGGCCTCTCTTCCCTTTTGAGCAAAACATCCAGCCAATGTTGCAAAAAATGCAATTTGGGTCAGAGAACCACCCACTGGTAACTAAGTTAAGGAGCATGCTCATCTGCTCAGGTCCCCAGAATGGAAACTCTTCCCACTTTCACTGTAGAGATATTTGACATATACTCAGCTACTCTGTTTTCTCACGCAATCAGCCTGCCCAAACACAAGGTAGGTTGTGGAAATGAAGTATCTTCCTCATTCTCTGTGTCTTACTGCCACGTCTGGTCCTAACACTGCAACTGAACTGTGCTGGCAGTAGAGGAGGCTGAGATAATAAATACATCCTATACATAACATCCTCTCTTCTGGGGGTGAGACAAGTGCCTCTTACACAGTGGTAAATGCAGTAATCATGGGCAGAACACATCCAGAAGACTACAAGGCAAGTACCCTCATCCTGCTACTCCCTGTGACTGGAAATGTGGCCAAAACCAAGACTTGCTATAGGGGATAAAGAGCAGTGGTTCTGCAAAGGGCTGCAATTTCTACTTTCTTTACTGCTTTGCTGTCTGAGTAAGATGAATGAGTGAGATCTGTGGGTGGCTGGGCTAAGGGTCACCACCACACTATGCAACAAACTACATCAGTCGTACTGGCTTATGCAGCCACTCCACAGAAGAAGTATACCCAAGCAACAAAGGAGAGAGGAGAATAAAACCCAGAATAAGATGAACCTTTATTTCTTAAATAATGCATAGCTGAGCATTTTTTCTCTTTTAAACAAGTATTTAGCTAATTATTTCTTTAATCATATTGCTTAAAGGGATCTTGTAAGTTCAGTTTTCTGAGAAGGCAGCATGTGTGTAAACGCATCACAGATCTGAGAACAGACGTGAGCCCAAGTGAAGCTCAAAGCACCCTTCTAACACATAACTGGCACGCCTCAGCACAACTTGCTGCTTTTCCTTTATTTGTGCTGACTATCCAGAGGCAGTCTGAACAATCTGTCCTATAGGAAGCTGCTGTTTCACCCCCTCCTGGGAGCGCTTTCACTGGATGAGCAACATTACCTGCATGCCTTCTTGACCAGAGATCCCCACACCAACATCTGCCACTTGGATCATGCTGACATCATTAGCACCATCACCTAAAGATGACAAAATACAGTTTTGTTGTCACTCGTAGACCAACAACAGTTCACACCAAAAAAGCAAAGGAAAAACAGTTGTTATTGAGTGTTGGTTGAGTACAGTAAGAGACATAAACTAAGTGTTGGTTGGGTATAGTAAGGGAGATGTGTGGTAGAAAAGGATACATCTTTAGAATATAAGGTTCAAAGCTTGCAAAGTTTCAAAGACATTCTGATCTTTGCAGACCTTTTTATCACAGGAAACTAACAATAAAACAAATCAATCTCTTTTTAGTAATACCTAAAATTCAGGTATCAGGCCTGAACTGCACCAACAGTAAAACAGTGGAAGGCTGAGAATGACCTTCCCAATACTTCTGCTTCCTGATTAGCAGTCTGCCTGCAATCAGGTACGACTAAGAATTAAATGTGCAAGGAGGCCTCAAGCCAATGAGAATGTCTACATTGTAAAAATACTAAAAAAGTTAAAAAGAAAATTAATAAAAGAAAAAGTCAAGACAATAGGGTTGACCAGTCCAAGATCTTTAATACACCCAAGACTGGCTGATTTTATTGGAATGGTTGCAGAGCCACCACCTGCTACTCTGCTTTCAATTGTGATACCACAAGTGATAGGTACCACAGACAGGATACCAGAATGAGACATGGATCTACTTCTTAACCACTTAAATTTACTAGTGTGTGCTAGTGGAAAATAAAACCATTTTAGCTTATGACAAGACATTTGGTTTTAGATTTCAGTGGTTGAGGTGGATACCACAGCTCACCAGTTTCCCTGCTGTTAGCAGGTGTCTGCTCACCAGACAAAGCTGATGTCTTTGTGACTGTGTGACACAACCCCAAGTTAGCTTATGTTGGTTAAAAGGGAGGATGCATAAAGCTAGTTTTAAGCCAGAGCAGGAGCTTGAGCTCAACTTACAGGCTCAAGATGTCCAGAAAGAATGAAAACACAAACTTCCCACTCTCCACTAGCGTTTTTAAGCATTCTGGATAATTCAAGTTAAAGAGCCAGATGTTTTTTACAACATACGCAAATGATTGTGTCCACAGTCAGTAAGACAAAGATATATATTTAGGAGAAGGGAGGCATATTTGAGCTAGATATAATATATTGAGAGCATGAAGATTATGATAATCAGCACATATTTGGTGATGTCGATGTCACACAAGTCTGGCAATTATTATATGTACTTAGGGTTTCTCATGGGCAGGTCCCACCCACATGTGTTCCAGCTATAATTAACCAATACAGGTAGATGATAAAAGCAAGCGCATTTGTGACAGCATATGCTGAAATCATATAGTCTAATGAAACATGAACTCACACTTGAGATAGGGAAAGAAGAGCTGGTTGACTTGTATAAAAATCATAGAAACATGGAAGAGCCTGTCAAATTTAAGACAGACCAACTGCCAAAGTCTCCCCTTTACCAACTGAATGATTAGGTGGAAAGAAGTGTAAGTGCTGGCATAATGCCAATTGTAAATCCACTCTCCATAATGACAAGGCCAAGTCACACTCTGTGCTGTATGGCTGACTCGTGATGATAAACACAGAACTTTGAGTTTAAGCAGAGTCAGATGAAACAACACTGAGAACAATTTTTTTTGGTGTAATACAGTGATTGCAAAATGGTATTTTGCACAGCATCAGACAACACAGTTCTTCACAGCTGTGTTCAGACATGCCATAACCTCTTAGCATAGCTGGGTCCTGATTACCTAACTTCTGTAGAAAGAAATCGCAAGTACTACTCCGGAGTTCTATGCTGGTTTTGAGTGAATATATTAGAATAAACATATTAGAATTGTCCAAAATGTTTTCAGACAAAAATGGAAGGCTGTTTCAGTTGTAAGGCAGCTGGAAGGGTCCTACTGCAAGTAAAAAAAATCAACATTTTCAAGACATAGTATATATCAAGGCAGGCTAGTTTAAACTGAGTTATTTACCTATTGCCAAGGTCATTGCTTTGAGTTTGTCTCTGACTAGTTTCACTACCATACTCTTTTGGAGTGGGGTAGACCGACAACACAGTACTGAACGGCATCGCTTGGCCAGTGCAAGAAATTTATCTTCTAGCGTAGGTTCCAGGGCATAAGCTAGAGTCCTTCCATCAATCACTAGGCCCAAGCTGGAAAGCACAGAGGAAGAGGGTGGATAGAGAGGGGTGAACCCAACTGTCATGTTTCCAGTAGCTTCGTCTATTGTGTTGTTTGAAAATTTAGACTCTACACATTGCAGACACTGTTCCAGCAAGACAGCACATGTCTCCTGAAAAAAAATTCAAAATAAAAATTCTTGAGAGAAAAGAACATGTATTCAAAGGCTTCTGTTTGCTGTATGTTTAGGCACAACTAATATAGGGAATGTATTATTTGCTGCGCTGTTGAAGTTTTAATTTCTAATAACCTTCTTTTCTACTTGTTCTGAACACAATTAATTCTTGCAAAAGGTATGAAAACAATAAAGAGTGGAAAGGCTTAAAATGTAATTCTTCTTTAACATGCACTTTTGTATGCTAAATTAATTTCTTTTAGCTCCTTCTCAGAATAACAGTGCTGGGAAATGACATATAATTGGTACCAAGTTAAGTATGGTGATGAACACCACTATGGTGATGAACACCATGGATACGCCCACAACTCAGATCAAAGAATTATACATTGTTAAAGGCCAATTAAAGGTTATTTAAGCTGAAATCTCTCTCCTAGCCATACTCAACTAGAAGATGTTATTGAGACTATATGAACATTTAAAAGAAATGTTGGTCTTAGAGCAAAGTATGACTAAAAAGAAAAACCATGGAAAATCAATTTACCAGTTCAGTTGATACACCCAAGAATGGAAAATGCTGTTATCTTTTCTTCCTTTTTGTAAGAAATTGGAGCTGAATACTGATGGCCTACCTCTCCTCTGCTGATCTGAAGTCCAATTTTATCACCCCATAAAAGGACTACAGCACTATCAGTCTGGTTCCTTGTATGTTAGACTGTATCAGTAAACTCTCTGTGATTGCTTGCAACAAGTTGAGCACAGGAAAGACCAGTAATTCAGAAGGATTAGAAAAGGTCCGTTAGGAAGCAAGGCATTACAGTAGACACGGTTTTCTGCCTCTCAGTGTTAGCAGCGAAATTTAAGTATTGCTTCTATGTCCAGAGAAAAAGCCACCTGAGAAAACATGAATGACTGAGTTATCTAAATACTACATTTCAGTGGCATAAAATAAAGCACAAATTCTCAATAGGTTATCAATTGCTCTCTTTCTCAAAATGTATTTAGTAACAGGTTGCTTTTTAGATCCGTTAGTGTCAATAAACAGAAATAGGGATGTCTTGAAAATGCATACTGAAGAAAGTAATTTATGCTGCTATGGCATATTTTCATTAATGGTGGAGCTCACTATACACAGTTACACGTTTTCAGTAAATTTATGATACATGAGACTATGTTTAGAAGCATGATTTACCGAAAAGTATTCAAAGACATGTCCTACCTGAAAATTACAGATGAAGCAGGAAAAGGAGGAAAAAAAAAGAGGAAAAGCAAAAAAGCCATCAAACTTTTAATTGTCCAAGTTGAAAATAAAGTAAAATTAAGTTCATTAGCAAATTTGTATATTGTGTCTGCTTACTGGTGATTCAGCATTCAAAGTGATGATTTCTTCATCGTGATCTAGTAGTTTGCAGGCATATGCAATATTAACAGCTGTTTCTTGCTTGTCTCCAGTAAGAACCCAAATCTGCAACCCAGCTTTGCGCAAGCTTGCAATGGTCTCCGGAACACCATCCTGCAAACGGTCCTCTATGCCAGTTGCACCTAAGCACATTAAAAAAACAAAATATTCCATATTAAACAAACACTTAAGAGTTCCCCAGAAATTTTAAGCTTAGATTTAAAAAAAAAAGAAAAACCACAAAACAACCAGCAGGCACTTTTACTGGGAAACAGCTAAACTATCAATGGTTGCAAGATTTGGGCAGCTTTTTGGGGGCATTGAGGAGGAAGAGCGGAAAGTAGCTGTGGTAAACATTTACATGAACAACCAACAACAAATCCAGAATTCAAAATTTCAAAAGCAACCACATGCCACTCCTAGTCCTGCATCTACATAATTTTTTCTGAATGTTGCTAGAGAAGGTTTTGGTTCTTGGATATAATTTCAGCTCCTAAGGGTCTTAACTGCCTTTTCTCAATGAGAAGAGAGTGAGTGGGTCACTAGAAATTTCTCTTTTGAAGAGGAATAACAACAGGACTGCAGCTTGGTAACAGCAGATTAGGCTGCAGACGTAAACCTTTTCATGCTGCTGCTGCTCTTTGCTCTTATAGAAAGATACTGGTGGCCAAATGAGATATAGCAGAGAGTAAATCATAACTCTGTTGGCCAGAAGGTGAGAGTAAAATGTGTATTTTCATGATTTCAATGCATCTTTCTACCTGTGTATAAGAGACTGGGTATCTCTTTTATGCTTAGATAAATCAATTGACAGAGACAAGGTCTTCATATATATGAAAAGTGGCAAAAAGCCACTCGGGACCAAGCTCAGTGTCACCACTGGTACATCAATGCTCCACTGAGTCTCAGAGATACTTCAATGTGAGGAAATGCTACTAGCAAATGAGGAAGTGACAGACATGCAAGTTACCTGGAACAACAGGAAAAACAAAATAAACTTTTCTTAGCTAATTATTACTCCTATGGTTGTTTCTTGAAGAAAACCCAATTGACAACAGAAGTCCACTTAAGTCTGAGCACCAGTCATTTACATGGTAACATATTCTTAGGGCAATGTTGGGAAAAGCTATTGCTATCCAAGCAAAGAAAAACATATTCCAGACTAAATTTTTATTCCCACAACTTAATGATGTCTGATCATTAGGCTACAAACCACAGTATGAGTTTCTTGGGGAATGACTCAAGTCAAGAGCCAAGAGTTACTTGGCTCACTTATTTGTCTAGCAGCTCAATTTCACTTTTTTTTTTTTTTTTTTTCCCACCTCAGTACACCCATGGTGGCATCTTAATTACTCTGGTCTGAATAAGGCAACTCACACCTCCCTTTAAGTCAGGGGAGAGAACCAGACACTTCAAGGGCATGATTCATCTAATCCTAAAGTGGATATCTAAGTCAGACCAAATGAACTGCACTTTTTTGTCTCTCCATTGGTTATACGTTGAGCTGTAGAGATCTGCAGTAAATACATTAAAAGCTGAGTGAGGTGGATCTGTTTCCCAGAGACAGGCATGCTGGCAATTAGGGAGGGTTGTTTTCTCCCTCTGTGTTATGGCTGTCTCAGTTTCTTTGCCAGAGAAAGCAGTTGGATGCATGGAGTAATAGTGTATATACACACATTTTAGAATCTCAGTGCTTTCAACATCTCAACTCAGAAGAGTATGATTTAGCTCTTGCAGTACTTTTCACATAGACTGATTTTAACGGCGAACCCTTGCCACAGAATACACAGGCCCTGAGTGCATGTGCTGAACCTGATGTATATGCAAGTCAATGCCTCTCACAAATGCAGTTTATGAGTTTTGCTTAATGCATGTCTCTGGTGCCCCTAGAGTCATGGAAGTCTCTGATATGTTGAAGATGCACTGAGCTAATGAAATTCTGTAGACAGCTTGGGCCACGTTCTCCTTTTGTTTAGGGCAGCAGTTCCCATTTATGATATTGTGTCAAATTCATCCCTGGTATTACTCTACTCATTTCACTAGTGACAAAATGGTGGCAGGAGCAAGGAAAACAGGATATGTCTTTTATGTTAATTATATCCCATTCCTTCATGGTGCTGCACATGACAGCCATGATAAAGTCCCACAGAAGCCAATTTCTGTACTGTCAGAAACAATTTAAGGGAAAGAATGGATTTCATAGCCAAGCTTTCAGAATTTTTATCACATTTTAATTTCATGTCCAGCTCTCATTTCATTACCTAGCAGATGCAGATTCTTCTCTATCCGCAGTGCTGACTGAAACAGAAGTTCTTCACGATTTTCAATAGAGGATTCTGCTTCTAAATGTGTTTTTAACCAACAGCCATACTCTTCCTTGCTGAGAACCTATTACAAAGAGTATGTGAGGGCACAGACAATATGATCCAAAGGCATTCATACTTTACTGAATAAAATGAAAAAGAAGTTATGAATCAAGAACAATAAAATAATAAATACCTTCAGTAATCTTTGTCAAGACTCTCCTTAAAAGCAAACTAAAAGCCTGCATTTACTTACTCTTTTTGCAATACAGAGGGTCCGCAGCCCATCTACAGCATAAAGATTAAGGTAATTCTGGGTTTTGCTTCGGATTTTTTTTTGATGTTTACCCTGAGGGTCATCTAGATAAGAATAAAAAAATAAATTACTCATTGAAAAATAACAGCAGCTGAATGGCCTCAGAGAATAAAAACTTGTATACAGTACTCACTGTACCAGCACTTTATAACTGATACTTTTAAAGAGCTGTTGATGTTTCTGGGGAAACTCAAGTAAAACATTCCATTAAGAAAAGGAAAAAGTCTTTTTCTTGTCTCTCTTCCCTCTTGAAAAAAGTCACTGTGACTGTATGTGAGAAAGACCTTTTTTTTTACTCCGTATTTCTCTAGCCTGCATATTTTAAGAAATCATTATAATCTTCATAGCAAACAATACTGCGGAAATAGAAGTATGATTTCGAATACACTACTAGCAAATGCTTTTCCGCTTCTCCACTGCTCATCATGTGCAGAAAAATGACACTTAAAAATAGCACTTAGTTTTCCACCAAGGCTAACATCTTGAGGCTAGCTCTGTTTTGTGTATCTGAGTGCATGAAGGTCCTTTTGTCCATTAGTGCTGTACTGATACTTCCTATCAGCCTGAATCAAAGCAAGAAGTTCTGGATATGCCTGTGATTTCATTTAGAGGAGAATTTGCACTTGCAGACCTCACAGCTAGCTTCTACCTTGGATGCATCAGCAAAGCTTCCACTTAAAGCCGTGTATAACTACTCAAAATGAGGACTGAGCATCTGTTTCTTTCCTCTCTTTAGCTGGGACTGGTTCGATGTGCTCACTCGGTGATCAACATAGAGCAATAAATATGATGGCAGCACATTTTGTTCCATCTTACTACATGAAATGATATCTTCAAAAATTAAAAACAAGTGATAATTAATCTTCTTTATCATCTAGGATCAAGACAAGTTCATGAAATAGGTACTGTAGTAGTAATCTTAAATAATATGAATCGCAAGGTTAGCACTAAAGTAAACGTACAAGCTGGTAAATTTTTAGATTGGAACCGTTGAGTGAGAATGACCAGTACTTTCTGACAGGTTTTCCTATTCCCAGATGTGATGCACTTTTTTTACCGAAGTCTGAATATTTTGGGGGGATGTAGAATAATTTCAGGATATAATTCTGTAATTGGAGCTGTTTCTAAATGCAATATTTGTGTTACTGGTACTTGCACAATAACCAGTCACAGAGTCAGATGATTGCTCCTCACCAGAAGTCTGAGAACCTCAAGAAACCTACCAAGTACTCAGTTCAGCACTGAATGTGCTCACCTCTCATACTGAGAGCCTATGGGCACTATACCATTATATCAGTTAGTACGGGTATATAAATTAGATGGCATAAGCATCTTACTGCTTATACTTTTTGGTGGCCATTTACCCAGCGTGCATTCATACTGAATTTGATCTTGCTATGTGTTGACTGCATACATATATCTGTCTCTTTATGAAGTTCCATAGCATTCAGCACTTTCATATTTATAAAGCAGCAGAGTGCGTAATTGGGCATTCAGATGCTCCAGCACAAACACATACATGTATTGATTTTGTAGAAATAAGGGAACTGTGAGTTTAAAATCCCAGTATTCTGTTTTTTGTTCCATTTACCTCAACCATGTATCAGAACATTTTACTCCCTGTACAGCTATTTTCTCACCTTTAAAGACGTTTCTATCCTCTCTGGGTCTGCAAAGCTGGGAGTATACACACTCAGTTGTTCCTAAGGGACTCCGTGAACATTGTGGTATTTCCTGCATATGTTCATTTCAGCTCCATCTCTGATTGAGGTCATGTGGTGAATACGGGTAGGAATATTCTCATAGGCCTGTCCATCTACCTTTTAATGCTACATATGTTATCACCATTGATTGTTTCAGAGGGACAATACAGATATATTATTCCAGAAGGACATCCCTACAAGTATTATTTGCAATTGGAAAGCCATTTCTTACAGTATATATGGAAATATGCCTATAAGGAACTGGCAGCCTAACACAGTTTCATTTAGCTACTTTTATATTAGTGCATTGTAACATTTTTGGACCTGACTTTGCTGTGCAACATAAGATTTTTTTTTCTGGGAGAAGTACTGCAGCAAACCTTCTTCAACACTTCTTTTAATAGTGAGTCATCTTTTTTAACCTTAGAACAATAAAGCAGGGAAGCATTCTTCCTAATTTATTGTAATACATTAGCATTCTAGAGAAAAATGCAATATTTTTTCCATATCCCACATGAAATTGTCTTATGGGAGTGGCTATTTCAGTGGCTTGCTGACTTCAAATGATACAAACTTCAGTAGGTGCTTAAACACACCAAGAGCTGTTTCTATCCCTTTAAGATTAAGTGTTGTTAATTACTTCAGATCTGTCTGAATACCATGGGTGCTAATGCAGTGATCATAATGTCAAATGCTCATACCTTCTTCAATGAACAAAGCAACTCTCTACAAATAGAGATGTGCATACTGTTTTCTGTGTGAATTCTCAGTTCCATCATCTCTCTCTTCCACCAGCATACCAACAACAGCAAACCCCCTTATAGCTGTCCATGTGCCTCATCAGTCCTATCCTGAGATTTATCTTGTAGTCAGAAGTTAGAAGGGGGAAGGAATCTCTTTGCAGAAAAAAATCAGTCGTGAAGATTCTTTTTAGCTGGGATGCAGTGTCTGTGCTGGGCCATGTGACCACATGCACCAAGTTAGTGAAAAACAGCAAGGAAGTCTCCTCCAGAAGAATTGATAGAAAGCTAATGGCCTTCTTCTTTGTTTCCTTCCACAATCTCGCACTGCAGAAAGCCAGTGCAGTCATTTTTTTCTCAATGACTTATGTTCACAGTTCCTGCGTCAGCTGTGAGTATTGACCCAAACAGTAACTTTCTTATTTATGAACAGGGTGACTTGAGATAAAGTAAAAACAATACACTCTTGGCAATCATTTCAAGGCTTTTGGAAATATCTGTTTGTTATCAGAATACATCAGGTCCCACAGTCTTAACTAGACATACAGGCAGAGCAAATGGAGTCAATGCATAATCTTTTTAAGTTTTGAAGCTCATGACAATTTATACTTTTCTACAAGACACAAGGAGGCTAGAACATAATACTTCTGCTTTTGATTTTAGGCTGTTTCTCACGTCATATTCTACATACTCTTCCTCCCAAACATGAATCTTTGTTTCTGACAGAACCTAGTCATGCCATGTGGTGTTTGAGCTGGGAGATGACAGACATGGTACTGCCTTGGTCCTTCAGTCTAAGGGCACAAGTCTCAAGCCACATGCTTGACTGGTGTACAGTTCATATGTCCCTGAAGCACTAAGAGAGCAAAGACCAAGCTGTGGGATTAGCTGTCATGTCCATTCACATTTTAGTAATTTCCTTGAAATGATAAATAACTGAATTCTCATAGCATTACATCTCCTCTCACACTCACATTCCACCATCACCAGTGAACTGGATGACACCAATGACAGGTCCCACAATATAGAAAAAAGCCACAGCATAAATCTTTTGAGGCTCCCTTTACATCAATTGGCACTAGGATACTGCAGGCAGAGACAGCGAATTCAGTTCCAGGAATGACACATACTCAAATGTCAAATGTTTTTCAGACAGATCTGCTGAAACATAGGGAATTTCTGAAGCCAGCAGGGACTTAAGAGGACTAGAAAACAAGCGGAACTGCTTATGGTGTTCTAGTGGCTGCACTTCACGTTGCTTGCAAAAGCAAAGCACACCAAAACTCATAGTTCAATTTGGGCTAAAAAAACCCCAAACAAACAAAAAACCTAAACCAAAGCAAAAAACCTCCTGCACAATTTCAGAATCACTTTCAATTTGCTTGCCTGTAATGATGATGAAGTCTGTACTTGCCTAGCTACAGACATTGTTCATTCCCACACTGACCTTCAGGATCTCCGCTCCTTCTCTGACATACATCACCTTTGACAATGTTGCCATTTTTTAATTTTCTAACTGGCCTTTTTATTTTTATGTAGGTGGGTTCTACACCTACCTGAAATTTCCTTGATCCATTAAGTCTACTGTGAATGGACCCTGCAGCTTCAAACATAGTCTGTTACATGGTGACAAAATATTTAAGACTTGGCATAAAATATTTGTTTTCTTTTCTAAACACTCAGTTCTCATTCTGAGAACTCATTTCCAATCATTATTTTCTAGGTATTAGAAATTTTCAGCGCTACAAATTCTCTATTAGTAGTCTGGAAGGAAAGAAGTTTCCATCGATGCTCTATGTGCCTTCTGTGATATGAGATCTTTGCTAGAAAATTATTCATGAATGCTTTGTTGTTAGTTAAGGACAAGTTGCTCTTAATTTTTTTGGCTCTGATTTATATGGCTGTAACCAGAAAACTAATGCCAATATTTTTCTGTATTTTGTTAAACGAAAATGACACAGTATAAGCCTTTCACAATTGTTTACTCCAACTAATGTCAAAGTAACCACAAAGTCAATGCGTTAGTGAAACATGGGAAGTACCTCTAGCACTTTGGGGCTCTGTCCATTCATATCTGGGTAATCTTTAAACACTGGATGAAATTCAGTGTTGAAAATACAGTAAATTAGATGCAAACTGATTAATGCAAACTGAAACCCGTGCGTCTCCTCTAACTTGTGAAAGCTTACAGGGCCCTTCTTGAAACCAAGTGATTACAATTAACTATTTAAAGTTGTCCCTGCTTCCTAGGACATCTGGGTGCTTGAGAATTCTCCATGCTTTAGGGAAATTCCATGTTCACAGCCACACGTCTATGGCCTGCCAGTCAACTATGTACTTGAAGCCAAGATTTCTTGTATGAACAGCATCTCTCCATTTTTTTCCACAACCTTTCTGTTTTGATGGCTGATTGATTCACATTGCCCTTCAGCTTCATAGTCAAACCTGAATAAATGTGCTGATTAATGCAACATATTGCAGCTAAAGGATGTAAAAACTCACAAATGAAACACAGGGAAGCAGCAATAAGAAGTACTTCAGTTTCATATAAAATATTCAATGGTCCAAGCACTGCCAGGCAGGATTTTCTAAAGAAATGTAAATTGCTTTTGCAGAGTTGCAAGAAATTCCTTTAAAATAAAGTTTGCTAATAGAAGATCTTTTACAGAAATTATCTTCACTCATTCTTGTGAGGTAAGGAACCAGCAATTTGTTACAGCAAATGTGCTATAATTACAAAGTAGTATAAAAGAGGGGTAATGGTTGCCATTCTACCAAACAAAAGCAGGTAAGTCTACTTGTTAGACAAGGCAGCAAGATAGGATGAGATCTTCAGCAAATAACTGCCTCCCAACCCCCCCAAAGGTAAGTAAGAGGTGTACCTGAAGAGCAGGGTAGAAGAAGATCCATAACAACTGAATCTGCTCCTTTAGTGTAAACATTTATTTCATCTGTGAGAGGATGCCTGACCACTACTGACATCCTCTTCCTGACAGAATCAAAGCCCAAGGTATGTAATACTTCAAAGCTTAAGGTTCCCAGGTGAGGTAGCTCCACTGATACCTGGTCAGACAGCCTTCCAACCAGAGAACAGTTATATGCCCTTGCTGCATAGACAAGAGCAGCTTCATCTGGACTCTCTGCTTCGTAACGGAGTTCTCCTTCCTCAGGTGCACTCCCCACAGCTGTCCTGCCTTGCTGGGAGCTGTAGCCATTGTTATTCATCTGTGCAGAGTATGCCAGCTTCTCTTCCAGTTTTAATAAAGTGGTATCTGTAGATGTAGATGAAAGCACACTTAAACCAAATCTGTGCATTGATTTGCTTGTAGCTAGACTAGATGAACTGCTGCTGTTAGAGCCAGAGGTCAAGCGACTTGGAGTGAATCTTCGTATGAAATCTTCAATGGTTTTTACTGGAGATTTTAATTCAAATCGGTCTCTAACCTAGAGAAGTAAAAGAACAAACCCAAAAACCACCAGTGAACAAACACCAAAGAAAAGCTGTAGAAGAATTCTGGCACTGATATTCAGTCTAAGCATCCCCAGCTAAAGAATAAAATTTGAGAGCAAAAACTAATGCTCTTTGTATTTTGAGAAAGTAAATGGACAAAATAAACTCAACAACAAAAACTTACTAGAACTTCAGAATTATATCCGTGTATGAAAGCACATTTTTGTATTAAAACCACTTTTTCTCCTTTCACCTCCTCAGATATGACTAACAGATAGTCTATCAATGTTGCACGACCACCATCACTAGTGCATACTAAAAGCTGCCATTAGTATGAAACCTTGTCATCCTTAGTGCATATTCAGTGAAGGTAATGAAAAAAAGGTTAATGCAATAGTTTTTTATTGAGAAGGGTGGTATCTTGTAGAAGTAAAGTTTAATGCAAATATGCCAATGTGTAAAATATTCTCAAAAGATACATGTTAAGATAAATAATTTCTCCTGTCTCTTTCAGCATCAAACAATTTTACTTCAGTTTTCTCATTTATCTCGGTTCACTCAGGTATTTTCTACAGTTACAATAGTATTAATAGTAACAGCACATTCATAATAATATATTATTGTATAACAGTGCTGCATTCCTGAAACAGCAGAACTGAGCATTTTCCAAATGTTTCCTTGGCACGAAACCACATCATTTTGCAGACTAGTTCACTTTTTATTCCAGTCTGGAACAGAAGCAAACTGCAGAATTTTCTCCAGAATGGAGATTCCAGCTGCTGGCAAGCTTTAATATTACATTCCATTATCGTTTTGTCTTACTGATCATCTTGGGATTGCGTTCTTGAAATTCTCATTCATCAATGACACTGGTTAAGGCCAATTTAAGCTGTAATGATCATTATTTCTCATAATGAGCTTAAGATGCATCTTTTATATAATTTGAAAGTTTTAAGTGATGCTTTTCAAGTACATGTCTCTTTTAAAACTTTTTAAAAATGTCTCGGCCTTTTCTTAATTTAATCCATACAAAGGAAATATTTATTCATTAACAGCTTACATCCCTTCTGGTAAGTTTTGCACATTTACAAATTAGTTTCCACCCATACTTACATATTTATGCTTATTAAATGAACAAGTTACAGTACAAGAAATCAGGAGAGTTTTAGAAGTATCTTGAAATTGTCGATGAAAGCATATCTTGCCATGGAGGCAAGTGAAATAGCTGACATACTCCATTCAGCTAATGCATTATTAAACTCACTCAGTCACATAGCTGCTCTACTAGTCATCTCACAACTCGTCCTAGTTGTTTCTCACTAGAACAGGATGTTTTCGTTTCCCATGCTTACACGACAAAGTAGTATCAAGGCAAAAGAAACCTGAACTCTCTTTTCCTTTCTCTCTAACTTACCTTCTGTCGGGGCTGATTTGGTGCAGTAACCACAACTGTGTTACATATAGTCAAAGCTATGAAGAAGTCAAAAACATCACATAGTTCTGGACTCAGATGGGATAATGGCTGTTCGTGGCTCCTCATGATCTCCAGATGCTTTGCACACTCATTCACCTTTTCTAACAACCTTGGGTCAGGTGTGATGTCCTTCTCCTAGTAATAAATACCAGTGACTAGTATCTGTGATTCTGCACATTTCCAAAGCAGCAACAAGCAATTAAAGCATCCAAAGCAGTGTCAATATCAAGAGTTTTGTGGTGGCCTTACACCACAGAGCAGAGGTGGAGAGAACTGTAACACACCCACTCTAGACAATAAACAGTTAACAGGGAGCCTACTGGTAGAAATGGAGATGTGAAATATTTATAGCAGCAATATTTATCTACTTTGGAGGTAGTGGATAGGAAAAGAGTTACATACTAATTTTCCTCCCTCTTTCCTGACTAATTCAAGACATTTATTATCTAATACTAAAGTATGATACACTACAGAGACCAAAAGTGGGGAAAAAACAGACAGTAATGACATTTAAAGTTTGTCTTTACATCAGCAAAATGAAACCATCTTCAACTGTTTGTTAGAGAACAACAACCATCCGCATATTTGAAGTTAATTCATGAGGGTTTTTACATTGAAACACTGAGCACTTTCAACTCTATTTCATCAGTATTTTTCACTTATTTAATATAATTCTTGTCAGAGCAAACTCCAGTATTTTGTAACACAGAAGGAGGTAAGGATACAAAAGATTAAAAGATAAATTGATCTAAGCCTCTTTTCTCAGTAGAATTTTATCTCTTGATGCTCAGCAGCTGATGAATATGAGCAACCACAGAATGCAACATATAAAAACTGCAGCTTGGATTGTTATCAGAAGATCTTACTCTTGACTGAAATCAAGATGTTCCACCAGTGCAAACAGCATCTTTCTTTGTCTAGATTTGTAATTTGCTTCAAGGGTGACTTTGTGTCAGCAGTGCAACAATGCAAAACCCCTAAATAGACATGACTTTGCTTCTCTCCACTCTTATTATCATTCAGCTCACGTAAAACTTACACAGAATTACAACAGCATAAAATAAACCAAATGAAGTTGTAAGGACATAAACTCACCAACATCGTGAAATGTAAAGATGTTTACTTTTTAAAATACAACACATGCAATCAACTGATAACCACTGAAACATGCTAAAAACTATGCTGTGGTGTACATCAACAGCGTCTAACAATTGGAATACATGGTGTCCACCCTAGCACTTGATAGTTTTAAAATCCTCTGACAAAAGAGAAGAGGCATATACAGAACCATTTGAATCCTTGACCTCAATGCTATTCTCAGCTTCTGTAGATAAAAGACATACATTTTCTTTCCAAAATCAAAGTACAACTAAAACAAACGTTTGATTGTCTTCACCTTCAGCTCATTCCCACAGAAAAGGCATTCAGATAAGATCTATGCCAACACTTGATTGTTTTCATACAAACAGCTGTGACTACAGAAGTACAAACACCAAGATGAAGTCCGTAAAGAGGCACAGAATGTGCTACAGATTTCTTTACCTTTTCCTTTTCAGGACATGGCTTTATTACAAGATATAGGACACTGCATTTAGCTCTCATGACTTACCATTGGGCTACTGAACGCAGTGTGCTTTGAGAGTATGCTTGCTCTTTTTGCTTCAGCTCTGCTACCTGTGCGCCGGTGGGTTTTGGTGCTCTGGCTCCTGTGTATCACTTTGATGCTCTGATGGCTGCAGATACTGTCACGTTGGGACAGAGTTCCTCCTTTTGGGGCAGCCTCGTCTTCCTCAGAATCAGGTTCTTGGTACATTGCTAAGCGTTTGGCTATCAGTAAAAATAAAGAGGGACAAACGTGGCATATGTTAAAAGTGGCTTAGAAAGAGGGCGAGGGACATGTGACTTTGTTCAAGTGATCTGATTTTCATATTATGCTGTGCTTTCACAGTAATAATGAATGATCCATTACCAGGAGATATAGTGTAGTCTTAATTGAATGGTAGTATCTAATGGAGGATGCAGATAACATAATTAGAAATGTAACACAATGCACTGCCTCCCTTATCATCACATTCTCTCTGAAAGGCGGTTAGACTCTGCAGTAATTCAGTGCATCCCTGAAGACTATTCTACAGCTCTGCCTGATGAAATCAACCAAATAATTTGGTCTTCACTTGAAATCTTAGTAGGAAATAAACAATCCAGAAATTTTTCCTATGATTTCCAACAGAAATTTCAAATAAAGTATTTTCCAGCAAAAATGTCACATCTACCAAGTACCAGTTAATGGCATCTGAAATCTCCTCAGAACAACACACCTACAGAGCACTACTGCCTTTATTTTACCCACAGAGATGAGGTACAGAGAGCATTAAAGTCCCACTTAAGGTCAGGGCCACTTGATGCAAAGTGGAGACATGAACCTAGATTCTTGACTTCTAGCCTAGTGTTAAAACCTCTCTGCAGGACAGGCAGGAGGACAATGCAGCATGCAGTATGAAAACCAAGGTACCCTCACCTGCTGCAATGCTTGTTTCTACCACCGTTTGCTGCCGTGACCAATTCCTGGTTTACATACAAAGTGTTTTTCCAAATGATATTTTTAGATGAATGCTTTCTCAGTGAAGAATCCATCTAAAACAATTAATGCTAGAACACAATGCTGGCAGTTGGATATACCGAAATCAAAAAGGAAACAGAAAGAAGAGGTGTGAAACAACCGTGGAATCCTGCCACTCTAATGACAGGCTGTTCAGCTCTAACTGATGTATAACATATTTTTTTATTCCCAAAGACCATGGGCATCTAGTAATCTGGGAGATTCATTAGGCAGGTGAATGCTACTACTCTAACAGATATCTATTTATTCCTTCATTTTGTATTCATTGAAAAGCTTTTCATTATACTTTTAAAATAATCCACACTATACAGATATACAGTACAAGTTACATACTTGTGACTCAGTTTGTTTCAGTTCCCCAGTGTAACGAATTAGATTTTCCTAATAGCAAATGATAAATCACTAGCATGTAAGTTAATTATTCAGGCATTTAACAAACAATCAAACCAATTCTTTGAAAATACTTACTGAGAAAAATCTTGCATTATATGGGGTGAGTTTGGCACAGGGTCACTTTTAATGTAGGTAGCTTTACAAACAAAGAAAAAGTCACCCTCACTATACACTGCAATTTCCACGCATGTTTTAGCTGTCAGAAAGCAGCAGAAGGAGTTGAAATCAGATCACACACAGTACTTGTGATAGCACTATCACCACAGTCTTGTTCATCAGAGACTTTTTCATCTCCATTTGAAGCACATATAGGCTTTGTCTAAAATGTGTGAAATGGGAGAGTTTCTCAGTCCTGGCTGTGACTGCACACCTGGTCACTGCTCTAACTGTATGCCCAGGTATGCAACATCCTCCATTGCACTCTGTCTCCTCCTGGCAAAAAATTCAGACCACGGACAGAGCAAGGGCCACAGCGCATTTGGTGACACAGAGATGAGACCGCAGGACACACTGCAGGTCACTTCTGCCCCACAGCTTGAACAGAGCCCTGCAGCCCCGGTGCTGAGGCTGATGTAGACTAACTGTGGATGACTGGGGAGTTTCCTGCATTAGCATTACCTGGTGGGATACACCTTCCTCTGTGTTATGTGGAGGGAAAGAGGCTGAGCAACGGCATGTTCACTGCTGTGAAGGCAGCTGCTCCTTGAGCCACACAGCTTCCAAGAGAATAGCACAGCACTGCTGCCTTATCCTTTCAGCACCTGTTACAGAACCCACAGGACAGCTCAAAGAATTAGGGAGGTCACTGGTCTCCTTGGTCCTTCTATTTCATGGCAATGAGCTGCAAGGAAATGAAGCTTGTTTCACCTCCACAGGCTGCTTCCTGCAACTTCTTGCATGTGCTTTGGGCCAGTGCAGTTCTAAGCTCTCCCATCACTCTTGCCCAGTCATTCGCACTTTCTTCTGCTCCGTAAGCCTCTATGCATTTTCCCAGTGGAAATGCAGATCACTACAGTGTGAATTTAATTCAACTGATGATAGGTTTGTCTGTATTAGAAGGAGTCTCCTCTGAGGGCCCAAAGTGAACTGCAGTACGTACTAAGGACAGATCCAGACCCTGGATCAAGATGAGAGCCAGACTGTGCCAGACTGCTCACGGTTCCCCTCAGCAACACAGGTTCCTTTCGAGGGAAACCCAGGGAAGGCAGGCAGGCAGGCAGGCAGGAAGGAAGGAAGGAAGGAAGGAGCCATGTGGACAGCACAGTGTGTTACTTTAAGATGATGCCTCAAGAACCAGAATGGAGCTGCACACTGAAGGGCTTTTGTCCTCTGCACTGGAAAGGCAAGATGGAGTGCACATCTGGGAAGGTATGATGGAATGCACATCTGGGGAGGTATGACAGAGTGCACACCCTGGAATGAGGCCTGTGTAAGGGCAGTGCCCAGTCAGACAGTGCCAGCCCTATCTTCATTATCTTCTGCAGGCTCCTAGATACACACTGCAAACCCCAGGCTGAAAAAACATTGCTCAAGATGACACACCAGTAAGGTTTTCTGCACTCTACCAACATTTAAATCAACCAGAACAAAAACATTTCTGTGCCTCATTTTCACTAGGGCCCTCAGCAAGCACAACCAGTCTCAAGCAGAGTTGGTGCGACATGTGGACACGGCCACTCACAGGAAAAGAGTAAGAAAAGCTTGGATTTGTCACAGGGGTAATATTTTCACCCTAGATGCTGGACATTTGAATGGTAGGCTGACAGAACCCTGTGCTGCTTCTTCTCATATCAGGTAATATTCCTTGACAGGGAAAGGACTGTCTACAATCACTTAACTTCAGCTTTGCAAAATGTGCTACTCAGCTGGTCCAACTCCCTTCTGAGCAGTTTTTTAAAAAGGATACAATCTCTTTAACAATCACACCTACTTTAAACTTCTGCTCTGAAAATACATCTTGAAGTGTAAGACCTCAAAGATCCTGAACTGAATATAATTTTATTCCCTATATAAAAACTGAATGGTTAAGCAGAGAATGCATTTCATGTACAATGCACGGTTATACCTGCATACCATATCTCTTGCTTCCTCATTACTCTGTCTTCTTTCCTGCATTACCTCTAAACATATTCTGTTTATTCAACATAGCAAAAGCAGTTTCCTAACGCAGTAATCAGTTTATTTATTAGCACTACACTGATAGCGTGGTTCTTTTTAGTCTATGTAATAATAGCTATCTTTTGCTCCCTGTAGTGGTTTTATTGTAGTACAGCCATTTAATTGTCCCTGCCACTGAGAAAAAGGAGGAAAAGGGAAAGTAAGAACAAGACTAGAATGTCATTTAACAAAAAAAAAAAGTAATTGTTTAGATACAAATGGTGTTATTTCAGTTTATACCAAGGGAAGCTTGACAACAACAAAAAAAAAAGCCTGAGCACCTTTCAACATTTTCTCAAGTGCACTCTTAGACATTATGCAGCAAGAATTAAGAAGTTTGAAGAAATAATGAAACACACTTCAATCGTTATGCTATGGCTAAGGTTCACATTGCTTCAGCTGTGCAGTGCATGCTTCTCTGGGAACATGCTGTTCTCTCCACCCACTCAGCTCTCTCCAATTCAGAACCTTTTCCTGTGAACATTATAACCTGAAAGACATTGTTGTGGGATGCTTTTCAGCTTCAGCACTGAAAATTGATGGCCTTGATCTTTTTTTCAATTGAGTTTCTTATTAAGGGCAAAGACACAAACAACATTGGTAACACAGCAATGCAATTCATGAAAGTCAAATTTCACTATCCTGTAGTTCACTTTATATTTATGGCACAAAGAAGAAACAACAGTTAATACTTATTCCATTAACCCTCTTCTATCTTTCAGAAGACAGCAGGAAGCTATAAATAAAACTCTTGTAGTAGCTGCCAAGTATTTGAAGATACGGTCTTTTATTTTGAAAACCTTTTTCTTTCATTTCATTTTGATTTTGGTTTTTTTCCATTTTATCTTCCATGCCATATATGTTCTATGATGAGGAGTTCATTTTGCAGGCTGACAGAGACACTGCAGCCACACAGGCAGATGTTCCACTATCCAGAAATGTGATTAGGAACCTGTAAAGAATTTCCCATCAAGCCAAATAAAACTGCAGACCCCCTAAACCAGAATACCTCAGCTCTCAGTGTGTGGGCACTATTTCACCATGGAAAAATTTCATTTTGCCTCAAACCATTCTGTAAGGCTGCTACTGAACTGTCACAAAGCAAGTCTAGATGTGCAGCACTTACACCGTCATACACCTTATTTCCTTATTATTTTATCAGTCCAAGCTTATTTCACTTAGAAGTGCACTCTAGTGTCTACATAAAGATTCAGTAAAGCAGCTAGCATGCTATAAATTTGTACAGGTATGCTAACATAATCTTAATTTACTTTGCAAGAACTTCCCCATAAGGGCAAGTCTTGAGATAAGGAAACAAGATTTCCCTTCCTCTAACCTCTTGGCATCCCGAGGGGCTTAATAACCTTAAGGCCTTTACTAAGAACTCTTTACTCCACTTATAAATGGAGATAATTCCTTTTTTGCTTGAGATTTTTCAGAGAAATCGTCAGTATAGGTATATGCTTAGAAAAAAGTAGTACTTGTCTCTAAGTTATTCTGCCTTATACAGGATTTAAAATGGGGCACTCCCAATTTACTGAGTTCTACATCCGCTCACACTGGTTCTCTCCCTAGTTACCAATTAAATTTTTTCAAAAAGCAATATGAAATGTAAAGAGAAACTACAAACAAGCTACACAGAGTGCCTGAAGCACCCAGTTCTGCTAAAGGTTTTCAGCATTCTGGGAAAGGCTAAATGAACCATCCTGATTTCTGAAGATTGTCAGATTTTAAAAGTGGCAGATGAGAAATCCCTTTGGAAGCAACCACTGCATTTATGGAATAAGTTTTTCGATTTTTGTGAAA
>VZRL01006114.1:334268-369490 GCA_013397895.1 Origma solitaria | reverse complement strand
TTTTTGGCTAACATTCTTTTGGGCTAGAAGGTAGTACTGATCAGAAGAATAATTCTGGGATTTAACCACAGTATAGTGCTAATGCATAGTCTGTAAATAGTCAGGACATTTACAAATGGGACAATCAATTTTCTACTTGGAGTGGTCCATGAAATACCCTGCTCCTGAATTAACACTCTGCCAGTTAAGAAGAACCTTTGGAGAAGACAGTAGTCACACAGACATGAGCTGGGAATTCTCTTCGTCTGTACTGAGAATTCTAAACCACAGAAAAACAGGCACATATTAGAGAACCATCATAGATGTCTAAAGCAAATTTGATAAATTACATCCCACAAATGTTTAATTTTCTCTAGTAACTGTAAACTTACCAGATTACTATCCTCCATGCAAATATCAACAATTAGGTAACTCGAATCCCATCCTTGTCAACACAGTCTCCACAGGACCTAAACGTGCAGTGCAAATTCCCATAGTTTGATCCAAAACAGTGCATAATCCACCACCAAAACACTGTAAGTGACCTCAACAGTGATGATTATTTCATAGTACTTCCATCATGGAACTCACGTTATTGAATATGCTCACACTTTCCCCTACAGTCACAAGCATTCCTGGATTCCTCTTCAGTGCTAAGCTTTTGCATAGCAGTGCCCATGAGTAACACTTTGTATTACCTCCAGCTGATTCTATCCCACACTAGTGCAATTTATTGCCCTCTATTATTCATGTTTTTGTCACCTCTTGTCTAGACTAAAACAATGCAGTACTCCTGGGCATAGCGCCATCCACGTCATAAGAAACTTAAGAGTTAATAGAGCATTCTGGAAGAAAATGTTTTCTCCAGAAAATTCATGAAAACTTGTTTCCCATACCTAAAAATGCATTAAGTCCCACTCAGGATTTCAGTTTTTATTTTAAAGCATGTTATAATTGCTTCAGCCCTGCATAAGGTCTGCATAAACCTCTGTGATGAAAACCATGATTAACACGTCCATGTCTGATGTGAAACAGAACTCTCCCTCATAATCGTAAAGCTCACCTTCCACATGGGGAATTTATACAGCTTTGTGGTACAAACTTCCAAGGAAAACAAGGACACCCCTACCACTCAAGAAAAAGACATGCCGCCTCAAATGTGCCAAACCTAACACAGCATAGCATATGCCTTTAAAGTAGCTCCCAAAGCCCCAAAATTGTGTATTGCATGTAGAGAGACAGGAATAAGGCAAAAGACCAATCTACATGTAGGGGAACTCATCTGCATTGCTTAATGCACTTCCTTAGTGGAAGGAACTGGGATATGACAATGACAAATGCAGTATAAGAACAACCCCTGTAGAACAGAAAAGAATGGGATAATTTCTCGTAACTCTGAATAAATTTTAGGGAGAAGAGCTTATAAAGCAGCATAGAGAAAATTTATGATGGCCATGCACAATCTGTTGGTTGAGTAATTAATAGATATGTAGTAATCCTAGATTATGAAGAAAAAAACGCTTTAAAAGAAAATAAGAATACTAAAGATAGGAAATTTCAGACCTCAATTGTAGACATAACTATCCTGCTCCATGTGTGTGCATGGCTTAGCTCAAGAATATAGGGCCTCCAACTGACTTCAGATGAAAACTTGCCAGAACATCTTGCCACGGGAAAAAAGTCTGCTACATCTTAGCCTTGTTCTTTGATATGGCTGAATGGTACTGTTATAACTGAAATTTCTCTCCTAAAATTTATGCCTGAAGCAAACATCTGGCACAATAAATTTGGACCAAATAGTTAGAAATTTTGTAAAGCTATCCAAAACTGAAAACAGGATCTTATCATGAGCAGGGTCAAACAACTGGAATGACAGTCACTGCTACCCTGCCACAGCAGAAGAGCAAACATATATCAAAGAGCACAGAACCAGGATATCGCCATACTCAGCCCTCTACTTCTACAGTAGAAAATGACCTGTTATCCACAGCTGTTGCACCATGACCCATATACAATAATTTTAAATTAATTTCTTCATCTCAAGTGCTACTCAAAGGTTGATTCCAGATATCAAACCTCTTTGAGTGAAAAAAATATTCAGATATGTGAAGACATAACGTCATCTTTCTTTGAAACCGATCAGAAAAGACAGATGCATTTTACTTGATTTTCTTTCATATATGGCAGCCTCAGATCACTTGCTAAGTGAAAGATTTTAGAATTTTCTATTTAATGAAATTTTCAACAAAACCTGAGGTGCAGAGCAGGATAGCATCAGTTATAACATATGCAGGAAATTCAGATACTCTAGTAATAAGACACAGGAAAGTGGCTGACAAATTATTTGCAAGTAAGCACCCAGCAATGAAATGTTGTTGATGCACACCCTAAAACCAGAAAGAGCTGTGACAGACGCTTTATGATACCTAAACAAGAAGATCTCAGTAGCAGAATAGATATGGTTATAAAATCGAACTGCAGATCAGAGCTAACAAAATACTTGAAGGAAGAATAGTTTTTATTGTGTTATTTATACTGATGATAGAGAACAAAGTAAGTAGAAATTATCATCATTTATAAAAAGAATTATAGAGAAAGACCTATTTTCCCTAGAGGAAAAAAACCAAAAGAATATGACACTGTGTAAATATTCTGTGTCAATTTGAAAATCATATTTGTCAGAAATTTCATGCTGACTGGAGTTACAATTAAGCCCAAACACAGCCACAGGTGAAAAGAATGACCTTAAAAAAGAATCAGTTTATGTATCTGACACTTCTGTTTGTAGTGACATTCACTCTATTTTTACTAACTTTTATATTACCATATGAAATCATAAGAGGAAAGCATGCACAAACTTAGATTTCTGGTAAATACGCTACACTTGAAGAAAAGAGGTCTGAAAACTCAACACGCAAACTCAGATACCTGAGTTCAGACTACATATTATCTGATGATACTCAGCTAATAAAAATACCTTTTCTGCACTGTTTTAATTGGCAATAACATCATTCTTACAAAGAACAGAGTACACTCTGAAATTAGTATAAACAAGCAAACAATCAATAGCAGGGAAGAAGTAAAAAAGAATGAATAATCAGAGTGTCACAAGAAGAATTAGGACTCCAGCAACATACTCTAATTCTTTTCTCTTTCTTACCTGCTGTACAGGAAGTCACAGCTTCTCCCTAAGCCCTTTCTGTAATGTTAAAAAACACTACCCAAATATCTAGTTTCTTGAAATAGAGTGCCTTAAGTGTAAAGTCTCATTACTCTTTTAAAGTAGGAGAAAGAACAATCCAATACTTCAAAATACATTTTTCCAATTTAAGATCTTATCATCTTTCTGAAGCATGTTTTAGAGTTCCCAGTCTATTTTGATTCTTTATCGTATTCTGTATCTTATTTGGAAGCTGAAATTCTGTGGTGTGCTTTGAGAAAACTTCCTAATCAGAGATCTTTACATGTTGTGTAGAAAAATAAACTTATTTTTTTACAATCGGGAATGAAATATTGTAGCTATCAATATTTTCCTGCATACAGAATATGATTTGAAGAGTTATGATTTGCTTTTTTAAAAATGATAACAATAGTATGTTAGAGAAAAATAACACAAATTACTACCATCACAAAATAGGAAATCACTTCGTAACTTTAAAAGAGTGAAGAAATAACACAGGGATGACAGCTCTCTCGTTGCCTTGTGAAAACGAGTAATTTTTTAGTGTTTTAAGAGGCTCATACTTGTGGATATGCTTTCAGCTGCAGTGTTCATAGAGCAAACATACCTGACACAGACACTTCTCACACAGAAGCACTGAAAAGAATCTGACAAAGGTAACATAAAATATGCTATTCTATCAGATTATGTTTCTTGTTAACATGAAAACCGGCAGCTTTGTTTGCATTTCTTTCTCAGTACAAAAGGATAATCTCATTGCAGGTATTCAATCAGACACTAATCTGCCTGTATGCTTAAAACTGTTATTTTACACTCTATACTTCAAACACACCAAACAATTGTGAGACCAGCAGCACTATTCAATTTGCTTACATTAGCCATGTGCTCAAGTGTTTTACTACATCAAGAGCTGAAGCCAAAAGCTTTAAATGTCTTGACAACATACTGTAGATATTACAGAACACTGATAACAGCTGAACACAGCCATCGAATTACACTGATCTGAAAACAGCTGTTACAGAGTTTGCTGAGTGCAAATGTGCAATTTCTTTTGTTTTTCTTTTTGATTTAAGGTTACAGCAACTTTTACGACTACTTCAGTTTGCCCAAAGTACAACTGTTAGATAGAAAATGAGCTCACCGTTATCATCATGGGAATACTCTATTCCAGAAACAGTGCATCTTCGGAAAACCATCTTGTTTTCAGTAAGTGTCCCAGTCTTGTCTGAAAAGATAAACTGCACCTGACCTAAGTCTTCTGTGATATTTAAAGCCCGGCACTGCAGTTGAGAGTCTGTTTCTTCATCATATAAATCTTTATCTTGATGAATAAAGTACACTTGGCAGATTTTAACTATTTCAATGGATACATACAAAGAAATTGGAATCAGAACCTAGAACACACAAAAGGAAAGAGAATTAGGAGAAAATAAAGACACAATGAATTATTAAAGCTAGTTAACTTGGTACATGACCAGAACATAAACAGGCTATGCACTTTAAGCATCTACTCTGAAGTTACTGTCATGTTTAAAGAGTTTATTTACTGTGTTAAGATGAGGAAAACCTATAGTGAATTGCAGAGCTAGAATTCATTATTATGTCTAGAAAACTGATTATCAAAACATGGACAGAAGCTAATCTTTCTTAGGCTAATAAGCTGAGCTTGAAGCTAGCAGGGGAAGGAACAGAAAAAAAAATCCCAACTCAAACCAGATCATACAGTCAGAACACTGTAGATGTGAAAGGACTGAATAAATTTGTCCTGCGCAAATAATAGACTGTTTACAAATTCACTTTGCAGGAACGTGAGAAGCAAAATGAGAAGTGTTAATCTCTCCCGAGGAACAATATATTTGGCCTTGGCTTTTGTACTGCAAATTATTTGAACGAAGATCGCATTTTATAAATGCTGAAGGAGGAGACATGAAAAGACTTTCAGCTGTTTCTTGAGGATTGTCAAAACTTCATAAAATACCTAATTTGTACCTGAGTTTTTCTCTGCAGATTTTTTTTTTAAGGCAGAAATTCCTGGCTGTATAGATTGTTTAGTTTGCTGAATTAGATATGAGGGATAAATTATAGAATGTCTGTAAGTGGCAAATGTGGTCATTTAAAGCAAAACTACAGTGAAAGCTAGGTGTTTGAAGAATTCTGTCATGAATTTTCTTAACCAATATCATAACCCAATTCCTCAAAGTAGAAAGTATTTTAACATTCTTTTTCATTCTCTTTTATAAATAAATTGCTGCCTCCAGTAAAGCAACCTCCTCTAGTGTCCAACTAGGCAAAACTCCATATATCCCAGTGACATGACATTCTGCTGTTTCCCTTAACTTACCACCTCCACCATTTAAGATATTTCTACTCAGGACCAAAAATCTTTTAAAAGTTTGTTACCTGGCTGACACATGGATTTTCTAAGAGGACTATAACTGCAAAGCTGTTTAAAAAGTATAAAATTTAACTTCATACGACAACACTGTACCCAAAGTAGCATCCACAATCATTGAGGTGTTGTTCCACAGTGGGTAGATAGGAAGTGTAATGCTTGTTTTCTGGTGCATGGGGTTGTTCCTCCCCAGGTGCAGGATGCTGCACTTGCTTTTTTGAATTTCATGCAGTTCCCCTCTGAGCATCTTTCCAAACTGAGGTTCCTCTGAAGGGCTGCACAGACCTCTGGGCTATCAGCCACTCCTCCCAGATTGGAGCCAGTGAACTTGATGAGGAGGCATCTGTCCCTTCATCCAAGTCATTGGTGAGTAAGTTAAATAACACTGGGCCCCGTACTGAACCTTGAGGGACAGTACTAGGGACACGTCTCCAACTGGACCCTGTGCCACTGATTACAACCCTCTAGGATCTGTCATTCAGCCAGTTCTCAGTGTATTATTTTTTAGTGCTTGATTAGCTTCTTACATGCCTTAGTGGTAAAACGGGTACTACACATATTGCACATACGTAGCTTTATTACAGTGAACTAGGTACAGAGATGACAGCATGTACAACTTGATTACCTGGAACACTATGATCACTGTCAGAAATAAATATACTGAAGCTAAAACAGGTGATAAATATTTGCCATCAGGCCCTGGAACATCAAAAATTGGTTTCTTCTTCTCCCCATATTGCCACACCCATAGACCATGACCTGCAGAAGAATTGGAAGAGAGAAAAAAATCAAATTAGCTCCAAGGAAAAATGCTTATGGGATGAATTTGTTCATAGAGTTATGTTTAAAATTGGTATTTGTTTTCAAATATTCTGCATGACTTCTGAAAAATGTCCCAAACCCGTGGGTTTTTCTGCCTTGGGATTTGGGGTTTGAGAGAGGACTTTGGCTGTCATTAAGGACAGCATGCAAGACTCATTTCACATTACTTTATCCAAATAAAGTGAGCTGGCTAGTCTAAGTTAGTAGTTGAGACTGCTTCTGTAATCAACAAAGAAAACTCCACTTCTTCAGAAAGTTATTAATTTCAGCGATATTCGGTGTGTTAAAATAAAAGAACTCCACCAACTATACTAGATATATCACCAATCAGCTATCACTAAACTAGTTTCAGAAGAGACTTTAATTTTACTGTGGGAATCATAATCCCCACATATACAGAACTAATGAAATAACAGTATCAGCAGAGTCAACAGCATGGAAGCTGAGGAATGACGAAGAGAAGAAATTCTAAGCCTTACTCAAAATGTTTTTTTTAATTGATTGTGCTGATAACTAAATAAAGATAATACTGTCATTGTTTTGGGAAAAAGTCATTCTTGGTAAAGGGAGAGAATGTTGCCTTTTTAAGTAAGCACAAAGATTTACAGTCTTAAAATCTCTAAAATGGAATGCCTGATGTCTTTACGGTTAAAAAACAGGGAAGAATTCTTCCATAATAAAAAGTATTCAAACTATCACTGTATGTTGGAAATCAGAAAAAAGGTCAAAGGTCTACTTTAATCTTTTGTAAGCCACATTTGACAAGATCCTTTACATCTTGATATATAAACTCAGCACTGAATGATTGAAAAATAAAAACATAAGTGAGCAGATTATTTTGTCTTTATACTACCAATGTGAGATCACACTCATAATGTCTTTATTGATGTGTATATTTTTATTCTTGAGAGTAAAAATAGAAAGCTCCACACTGAGAATGACCTACATTAAGGTTTGTTTTATAAATACCCTTAGATTTTCAAAAGAATTAAGTGTCGTATCTCCAGCTATACTTTACTGACACAAGATGCGAAAATGGCCTCATTTCTACAGAGCACCAGGCAACTCAAAAGGCTTCAGCAAATTTCCTTCCAGCTGTTTATGGCTGTCAGCACCTCGAGCAGTTTGCTCTGGCCCTCTGCTGGCGGTTTCCAGCCTTGTAGCAGACGGGACAGAGGGGAAGGCGCACCTGTCACCTACTGTGTGCCATCTCTTCCAGTTCATGCTCACACCTCTCGGGAGTCGCAGCTACACTGAAGCCACTCACAGGGCACCCCCCCACTGCTGCCGCTCTGGGGACAGCACCGCGGGGGCTGTGGCAGAGGGGACAGCTGCAGGCGGTGCCTCGCTGCTATGAAGCCTCACCACGACACTTCAGCCGTGAGCACTGGGCTCCCCAGCGCTGAAACACTGCAAAAGGGAGCCATGAACTCAGTGGGAACAAATAAGGTGGCTGATTCACAGCTGGAAATGCTCATATTTAAGCGGCATTTAACAATACCTGGAAAAAGGCACACAGAGATGTATTAAAATGGCATAAGATTGTTATTAAACTACACCGCGGTTGTTAGGAAACATTCTGGTGTTTATGCCATATGACTCACATACAAACACCACAGCACACACAAATATTAAGGATATGGAATTCATATGCCATATATAAAAATCATTTTAGGTGCCAAATGTAAAAATCAATTCTTTCTCACAAATGAACCGAAAAAAGGCCTGAAGAGACATAACCTGAACTGCAGCATTTCCTTAAACACTTCCAGAAGTCTGGAGAGTATTCTGCTTGGATTTATGCAGACTTTTGCTTATTTCTTCTCTGGTAAAGCTGCAGCCTAAGGGACAATGAGTCCATGTTGCACACTGTGCCCTCAATTTAATAAATAGTACTGGGGAATACCACTGCTGATTATGTTTATTCTCTGCTCATAAATTACTTTGCTGACTGATTAATGACATGTTACACTCTACCACCTGTAATTTTGAGGGGACTACATATAAACTTGGGTTTTTTTGGACTTGCATTTTTGGATGCTATAAAGGGTAGTATAATCTAATTCAGATCTCTGGTACTAGTAGCATATATTTGATTGAGATTAAGAAGGCATTTAGATAAGCTTGCGTATCAAGACATTTTGATTTTTGACGAAAACTCGTACTGAGAAAGCTTTATGGATTTTATGTTTTGGCAGACATGTATGTTTTCGATAAAGCTAAGCGCATGAAGCCCAAGACAGTGTAATACCTAAGTTTCTACTAGTAGAGAGCACTTACCGATGGCAGAAAACAGACACATGATTAGAAGTATGAGGACGCACCAAAGGACATCAGCATTCATCTGTCTTTCAAGCTTACTGCGCTTGTAACGCGGTCCATTATTATTTAACAAAGCTTTGGTCTCATGCCCTGCAGAAAGAATTGCATCAAATGTGTCATATGGAGCTTTGCTATTATTTTAAGAAAACTATAAAAAGGTGGTATGCCTCATAAGACAGAAAAACAGCTCTTACCTGCATAGATCACTATTCCTGCAACTTCTTCTGTATTTCTTATGGTACATCCACGTAACAGAAGGTTCTCTTTGAACAGTCCATCCTTTTTTCCACTTTTATGAATACTACAGAAAATTTTAAAACGAAACAAAACACAGCAAGTCAAAACTTTAAGCTTGTTAAATTGTACTTGTAATATAACAAGCCCAGGACACATCTTCAAAGTTTAGTTCTTTCAATTTGATGGCATAATGTTTCCTTAGATCTTCTGCCTGGGAAGATTCTCTGTCAGACTTTGCAAACTGAGATTACTTACCCAAGGATCCCTGACATGCAGGAGCCCAGCTGGAGCAGTACCAGTTGCTGTTGGATATACAAATATCCTGGACAATTGCTCACTAGAGATACGTGGGCCAAATCGACAGCATGTGTGCAGCCGAGCTAATGCTTGGAAAACGCACTGGACTTCCTGTGCATGTGTAAACTGACTGAGCAATCACAGTTAATCCAGTCCACCTAAAAGCAGCTGTGTAGTGGATATGATTAACCCACTATTCACATATCCATACTAAAGAAATCCTAGAAAGAGATATGGTGAATTTGGGAAAAGACTGTGCATCAGAAGAAGTGATACTAAGGAAGAGGTGACAGGGATAATATGCATCAGTTCAGTGAAAGGAAAAATATTTCATGTGTTCACAAGTAAGAACAAGAGAAATTCTTTGTCTCACCAACTAAGAATGGCCTGCACCATGATGGTTCTTGTTGACTAACACCAAAACACATGAGAAAAATGGAATTAAGACACATTTCTACTACAACTTATTATCTGCTGTGTATGGACTGACTGAAATTTCAGCTGACAGAGCAATACAGAAAACAGCCTTATAAGAATTAACAGGGAAATGCTAAACAACAGCAAAAATTAAAAATGGTATTGAACATTTATTAGGTAAGACAGACAAACCAAATAATAATTTCAAACCATTTTCAAATTAATAAAATTTCATTTAATCAACTGAAGTACCCCAATGCCTCTGAGAAGACTAAAGCAAGTCTGAATTGTTTAAATGTTCTCACTTCCAGACCATCAAAACCATCACACTTCGAAGTCTAAAAAATGGAATGCTGTAAGAAACTCGCAAAAGCTGGGAGTCCAAGAGAAATCCTGAAAATGTACATGGGCTATACTAAAATTAACATTACGCTGCTGCAACACCAAATTTTATGTCTGACTGGATCTGAGTACTTAAAATCGTGTGTCCCTTAAAATCTCTAAAATGGCTTAAAATTGTGCTTTTTACATAAAGGTGGAGCTCTTTTTATTTGCTTCCTATTTTCTAAGCCTTCACATCTGAGTCATATATTCATGCTTTTCCCCATTAGACTCTTCTCTTTTTCTTAATGAGGACCAAAATTCTAATTTAAGTACATACTCCTAGATCTCAGGCCTAGGAACTATATAAAATATCCTGAGATCTGTAAGAAGAAAAGGTTCACATTGGTGAATTCTTTGTACTTGTCCCAGTCTAGCAGAACTACTCGCAGATTATTCTGTAATGCTGTTTATGCTAAGTAACCTCAATAGTCAATGCTTTTAGTGATCAGAGTATACCTGTGCATATATACACACACGTACAGCCTTTTTTAGTTCAGTACAATATATTATAGCCACCCTCTGCTCAAAATATATATATATATACACATTAAAAGCATTGGTGTTTCGACAAACATGCTTAACTTTTCTCTGCAGGGATGGAGAAAAAGCACTGGGTTTTGACTGCTGAGGTAGCAGCAGCAGTGATAACATCTGACTAGAGACAAGAAACGGAAAAAGAAAGCAGCAGATAGCACCAGATTTGCAATTCTGACACGAAAATCAAAGGTGGTTTTATAGTGAGAACTTCCCCTACTCAGCCCATCCTCCCTGTCCATCTCAGGTATAAGAACAGAGCTTTTACTTCTGTTCTTTTCAGCAAACCTCAATCCACTGTCTTACCTTTTGCCAAAGGAGCATCAGTTGGGGGGCTGCCCAACATCCCTCTTGCAGAATGCCAATAGGTGTGAATTTGTCTGTGCTTAAACTATGGGAAATAATTTCTTAATGATTCTATACTGTCAAAATTACACTGCTACCAGGATTCTGTAATTCCTCTGATTTTTAAGGCTGAATTCTAATTAGGTTTTCTCATACATCATGATAATGTTTGAATTTCCAATAAAATCTCCAAATGATAGTGATGGTTCTTGTTAATAAATGGGACTTTTCAGAGATAAACCCTTTTTAGAGATAAACTTTAAAGTACTTCAGCAGTACTTGCTCTGGCTTATAATTTTATAGCCTACATTAATTTCTTACACCTCACAGTAAGAGGGGACTGTGCCAGGTATATTGCACATGGCAAACTTTATATGCAATTACTTATGTATTAGCTCTATACAATTATATATTTGTTCTTACTGTCTTAGCTTACAAAACAACTCCAAAGCAATTGTGCAAGATCTGAAGTTTTAACACCTGTAAGGTGTTAAACCCCAATCTACTGTCCTCACCCACAGGCTGAGCCTTCTTACCACACCTCATCCTTACATTCATTTAATACTGCTTTTTACTTTTTCATATCCAAACAAAGTCTGACAACTCAATTTTTGCTCACCAGACCTTTAGAAAACATGGATGAAATCAAAATCTGGGAGAAAGAAGCCAGCAGAAGCTGGAGGAAACTCAGTTTCCTTCTTGTCTACAGTCACGCCCAGTGACTCAGTAACAGAACATAGACATAAGATAGTTGGGCACTGATGATAAAAGGAAATAAAAATCACAGACAGAAAGGTCTGGATTTAAAAATAATGGAAACTAGAGTTAGATAAAACTGCTCACTTTGATAACAAACCTGCCAATTGTAAACTTTGTGTCCGGTTTGAGAGATTGCCTAGTTCCCATTTCTAGCTCCGCAGAGTTATAAACCTTAAAGGGTGCACAGTCTGTTTTTCCTGTTTCTGGATTCAAGCCAGTGTAAGTTATAGGCAAAGAAGGAAAATTTTCTCTGTCATTCTTTATAACAGTGTCCGGCTGAAGCCACTCAGACGCCTGGAATGCAAAGGCTAAGCTGTGAGGAAATGCACTGGCAAGTGCAGGTGCAATGCTCCTTTTCTCTACAATTTCTCACATGGATGACACTGCAAATATGTGGTATCTTAGCATCTAAAATACAAATGCACCACAAATTAGGAGAAGTGGGCAGATCAGATGCAGTTAACTACTACTACGCTACAGCACTCTGAAAGTGTTTGTACAGATATAACCCTCTGGTTTAATAGAGCAATACAAAAATGACCCTGATGGTAGCTCACTTCAGCCTTATATTATTTTTTAACTTCTTATGTGTTTACCAACATTAAATAACAAGGTAACTGTGGCGGGCCNGCCGCCGTCCCGCCGCTCCGGGGGGGAGGGGGCGGAGAGCGCCCGTCCCTCCTCCCCCGCCGGTCCCGGGGGCCGGAGAGAGCCCGCCCCGGGCTTGGGGGGGGCGTGCCCGGAGCTCTGACTCTGCCCTCTCTTCCAACAAACTCTATTCTATGTATTATTGGTTACTTTGAATTGTACTCCACCTTTATTTGTAGTTATTAGTTCTGTATGTTTATCCCCACCCTCTCCCTCTTCCCTCATTGGTTATCCCTCCCCGTTTATAACCGGCTGCACAGGGCAGTCGGGGCTTCCCTTGTCCTGGCACCCCCGGGGATGGACCCCTTGGGGGTGTGGGGATGACGGGAGGCTTTCTCCCAGCTCTTGCTGCCCCGACCCCCTCTTAATTGTAACCCTATTCCCCTACTGCGGAGTCCTTTCCAATAAACCCTTCAAGCAACGAGCCAGCTCCCGCTCTCCTTATTCCCGACGCCTCCTGCACCAGTGCGCAGACCGAGCCCCCTGAGATTGTGAGGGTCCCTAGCCGGGTTACCCCTCCCCCTACTGCGACAGGTGACCAATTAAAACTGTATTCAAAAGAGAGTATTTTCTTTCACTTTTTGGTTTATCAAGTGTCTTACAGAGCAAATGGTACAGCTGGAATTACTTTCCAAGGCTTGACACTCCCAAAGAAAATATTCAACAATCTTAAACGTGGTCTCAGTGAACATTGAGTCAGAAACTTCCTGACTCTCAATTGATGAAACTTAGTCTAGATTGTTTTGGGTTTTTTTTCAAGAAGTGGAGGTGTTACTATAGCACATTAAGGAGACATCACTATAGATTTATAATTGTTTTTTTCTTAAAAGATTTTTAACATTATTTTATGTTAATTTGAGTTTGTTACCTTATGATGAGCTTTGAGATAGAAATACACACATGTATTCATCTCCTTCTTCTTACAATTCCAAACTACACTTATTTTGGTATGATCAGATAAAGTTTTATGTTCTTGTCTAAGAATAAAATTATTATTTTCAAAAAGCTGAGAAGTCAGAATCCCAATTACTACTTCTCTTTTTCCCTTGCCCTTATACACACAAAAAGGTACAAACAAGATTTTAAAGCAAATATTGCTATTTTTGGAGCCTGGAATTGGATTTTTGAATGTTTGCCATGCATACTCTACATAATCTGGCTAGACACGTACACGCGGGGGCATGTGAGGTTTTGTTCTAATCTTTTTACGCAGGATACTTTTTACAGGGAAAATAAAAGTGAGGGAATATGCTTGGGTTATCTGGGGATGCAGAATCTGTGAAAGAGAATTAAAGCAAGCACCAGAGTAGAACTGGTAGTCTGCCTGTGCATCTGCACACTCCGAGTGTGTTCAATGAAGGTCGTGACAATATCATTGAAGAATTCATATGCAGTAATGTGCATGCTACACTTTTTCAGATATAGGATAGGGCTAGATCCATCTCAATGTACTTTGCAGGGATTTTTAAATCATGTCTCCTTTTACCCTGGCCTGCCTGCACAACCTATAGGGATTATGTTTCAGAAAACCCTGAGGAACAGCATTTTTTATGTGTTTACAGCACACATACACACAAGTATTTCTACTCCCTGAAAGATTTGTCAGCACAGACATTAAAACCAAAGAGCACTTTGTATTTCAAAGAGGAAAAAAATCTTAATCAAAACTGGAAACTGACTAAGTGGTCAGAATGGCTAGGAAACTTTGGCAGGGATGTTTCAGCACACCTTTTACATCTGGATCTCTTGAAAGTCTATTATTTCATGGCATTCCTATTTAAATATTTTGGTATAATTTCTTTTCAGTCGAGCTGTTATTGGCTGTGAGCTATCTGAACCATTCTTTCAAGCAGCAACTACTGGTAAGATTCTGAAGAAGAATTAAGATCCGAATCTGACATGGCAATGACATGTTTCAATGCAGATGTGTTAATTGCTATTCATCTTGTTAATCTATGATTTGAAATAGACTCTTGATTGAATTATATTAATGAAGAAACTCTAAAAAGAGGGGGGAAAGAGCCTTCTTCTGTGACAAATTAAAAGACTTAGAATTTATTTGTTGAGGCGTTGGTCCCCACTCTTTAATTCAAATGGCCCATGGTCCTTTAGCTGTAAATCTCTTGGAACATAGCTGATGAGAGCTGGAAATCACCAGATGTTTTCTGCTAGATTCAAAATTTGTGTCAAAATATATTCACATCATGTGTGAAACTATAAAATATAAAGAAGATTAAATATAATCAATACTGAACAATAGTCATCAAAAAGATATTACCATGTTTTTGGCTATGTAATTCAAATGGTTCTGTAACTTCTATGCCACAGGCCTTTTCTACATGGAATAAGTAAGTAAATATATCTGGAAGACAAAATTATGCATATGTACTACAGTATTCTGCTCAATATTTTGGGGAATAAGATTCACACATCAAGTGTGCTACAAAAACTGCCAAACTTTCCATTTCCATATCTGGAAATGGCATGTCTGCAGTAGAGCAGGCTCTCTATTAATGCAGACAGTTACACACCATTGTGCAGTAACGTCTAATACTAAACTTTTTTCTTTACATGAACTGTACGGCTTTGTGCTGCTAAATAAAGGAACACATTTTCCCACATTACAACTTAACGTAGTTTCAAAGAAACTGTCCTGATTTACACCAGTTGACAGTACGTCCTACACAATCTGTAACATCTGAGAGTAGTAACTGTGGTGGTAAATGGCATCGCTATAAAAAACTCCCTGAGCTCCAGCAATTTACTTCGTGACATTTACACAATTTAATACTGCTTATCACTCCTAATCAACATGGGTGGTAAATCATTGTATTTGAAACAGAATTAGTGTCAGCTTAACTATCTTCATTAAATTTTAGGCAAAAATTATGTATCCTGGGCTCTCACTCTCCATGTGGTAACACATTGTAAAAAACAAGCCATGCAGGAGTGATCTCCTAAGCCACCACAATCAACATGCCTGTACACTACAGTCCACAATACGGTAGAAGCAAAGTGCTTTGCACATCCTAAAACATTTGTTTCTGAGCAGGACTGATTGGTCAGAAATGAGCACCCTGTTAATGCAGTTTAGAATTAAGTCAAGTGGGCATAGGTGATGTGCTAATGCATAAGCATACCCATCGTGAGAGCCAATCATTACACTTTGTCTGAATGAGAAGAAAGGAACAGTGCCATAGCTGGAGAAATATCAGTTTTGCCTTCTGATTTTCCTCAAGGACACATATATTAAAAAAAAAGTCCAACAGACCCATCGTTATAAAAAAGGGCACAACAGATTGTGTTTGTTTGTTGCCTCTCTTGGACTTGTTTTCTACTTCTTCCCTTTTCCAGATGGTTTTTTTTGATCCATGGAAGAACAGGAGAAGAGTGTCCGTAACTGCAGTGCTTCATACATTCCTTTCTGTAGTGTAAGCTGATCAAAGATAGCAAATAAATGAATCCTAAGGAATGGAAACATGAGGTTCCCATCTTACTTTGAAGTGAGCCTTAAACATGCAGCCCTACTTAGACATGATAATGGTGCAACTTACAGAAGACAGCCCAAAACAAGCAAGCATTTATTTTATTACATATTAGAGAAAAGGAGTGTATACTGAAGGATATTATATGAAATACTCACATGTAACCTCGGAACCTACTTAAGTCATTGTTTGGCTTCTCACATTCAATCACACTGGTGAACTTCAAGGGGTCAAATTCTGAGTCCTGAAATAATAAGAGTGTTCATTATTTAGAGCAAAGACTTGAAAATTATATCCAAAATTGCTTTATTTTTTAGTTTTTGTAATATAATAAAGTCCAGTTTTTTTCCAAAGGCAATCAAAGCAAAGACGCAGACCACTAGCACTGAAAATCAATGGGACCTGGTAAACAAAACACCATAGATGCTTTCCAAAATCTCCCTTACAGGGATGACTTCTATTCTGCAAGTGGAAGATGTCAAATGCATTTAGTCTAGAGTGGAAAAATGAAATTTACCTGGGAAATCTCAAAATATTACATATTATCATTATACTTCAGTCAAGCCTCTGAAAATCTAGGACAGTATAAGTCAATATACTGCCAATTATGAAAAAGCTATTATGAGCTTTTGAAATATTAGCAAGACTTCTTAATTGCTTTATGCCAAGAGAGATAAATTAATCTACTACAGCAAATTGCACACATATAGAAGAATAACTTTTTCTTAATTATCACTTAAAAACCTTGTTGATTGTCTAGCTCATTACTCTGAAGCTGGTATTGTTGCTGACTATTTAAGTTTACCTGTACTTAGCACCTCGTTGTGTTTGAGGAAAAACATCATATCACAGCAGAATTACTTTATTTTGTTAAATAAAAATCAAGGTTTTCCCTCCTTTGCCAGATCAAATTAGACATTGAAAGGAGAGATATCGGACCCTGGTGCTTAAGGCAAGTCTGTTTATCTCCATCAATGAGAACTACTATTATAAAGCTGCTTTGCATATCATTTGAATAAAAGAACCAGTCGTGAATTATCATAGTATTAAGCTTTCAACAGTGATAGCACTCTTGGTATGTTATGTTTTATAAAGGTTTTTGCTGAGGTGCTGGAGACCCCAAACACTACTTTTTAGAGCAAACTTGTGAGAATAGTTGACTGAGATTCAGCAACCAAAGGACAGACACAATCTTATTGCCATTTTCTCTGAAACACACAGGTGGTCTCTGGGTGTTTTTGATGTTGACTCTGCTCAGGTGAAAGAAACCAGATTTTAAGTAAGAGATAAAAGAAACTAGAGGATATGTTAGCATCAAAACCAATACCCTCCATTTTTCTACCAGTTGCACCTGGAAGAAAGACAGACTTACACTATATCGGTGGCAATTCAAACCACCCACGCCTGACACTTTTGAAAACCTTTTCTGTATTTTCAAGAAACAAGAGATGATAAAGACAACTGTGAAAATGGGCTGTCACTTCGACACAGCTACAGCCCCCTGAAGGAAAGAAAAATTTTTACATGCAGAATTCAGCTTGTAAACAAGGAGAAAATAAAAAGCGTAAAAACAAAGGACAGCTCTGAGAAGAGACTGCTTTGCTGAGAATCAGACTCCCCAAATTACGTCAAGGTTTGCAGTCAAGAACCTGAGCCTTAGCAAGAAGTAACACCTGCTCTGCTTCCCCAGAAGATGATCTTTTCCTTCCCTGCCCCAGTATGTTCCTTGTCAGAAAAAACAAAATAAAAGGTATAGGAAAAACAATCAACAAGCATTCACCACTGTAACTTAAATTACATTTATCAGTTGGATGGAATGGGAAACATTTCTTTCTATTATAATGCACTATATATAATACATGTAATTTAGCACAAATTTTCATTCAGTGGTCTTTAAAAAACAAAATAAATAAATCCTAACATCTCTGATGAATGTCTGTGAGGGAGTCCTAGAGACACCTAATAATAAAACCCAATGTAACCAAATGCAGATTTTGTATGGCTGCTGAACTCAGCAGAGAGAGCATGGTTGCACACATTATCTTCTAGAGCAGTTGGACAACTGAATTCCCGTTCTGCTAAGAAAACCTGACAGCAAGGTTTATATTTCACAAATAAAAAGAAAGAAAAGGGACTTAAAATCTAGAGGCTTCTAAAATCTTCACAAAAATAGAAAGATCTTCTCAAGATCAGATAGGACTAAATGTACTCAACTTCCCCATCACTACCACGCAATATTGTCTTTCTCCCTCCTTTGTTTATTGCATTCTTTTCATTTATGACTCAGTTTTGGAACTAAAAGTCCTTTATCATTAAATCTAACTGTCTGTGTATTTGTGTTCTGTTACAATTAACTTGAAATATGTGATTATAGTCTTTACCCAGATAATATCTGGGAGTGAAAATCCAATTAGAATAGTAGTTTACGTAAGGAAACAAAGCTGATGAATTCTGATTTATGGCAAAAGCTCTTTGGTTTGTTAATAAATGTAATTGCTCCATCTCTTTCCTGTGAAATAGAAGGGCAGATATACACTGTATCTTACACTGATAACACTGTTTTGATGTGAAAATAACTTTTGGTAAATGAAAGAACAAATATGCTAAACACAGCCTGTGTGTGACTGCTTTCAGTGGTTACAAGAAGTACAAAGTTAGCCTAAGATTCCACAGTGATCAAAGGTTTGCTCCTTTTCATGCTGATACCCACACTTCGGCAGCAATTGAAAAAAAACTGTGATGATGTTCTCATGTATTAACAGCTAAGAGAAGCTGCAGTTAGACAGAAGTTAAGCCCTAAAGTGTTGCTTTTACAGTGTACAGATTTGCTCTTTTTTATTGGTAAAAGTTCATGAAAAGAAAATTCTCCACCACTACCTTTAATTTTTCTCTTACACTGAATTTCTACATCACTATTAAGACACAAGAAATAAGAGCAAAATATGGCCAAACATTGAACTTCCCCAAACCTTTGTGAAGTAGTTATCTGATGTGCCTGATTTTGTGTATCTTAATTCTCACTTAGAGAATGCTGGGCATTAAAGCTCTCCCAGTACCAAGAGGGATGAAAAACTCCATGCCTAGACAGACTGCAATCTGAAATGAGGCTTTCCAGTGCCTAATTTCCCTGAAATCTTGACTTCTGTGGTGTTCTCATCCCTCTGTGCACATCAACAAGGCTGGGTCATACACAAAAGGAAGCTGGAGGAATTTTTTAAATTATCTGAAGGCATGTATCAAATTTTTTATGTGGTACCTCTGCAGGTGTCCCAAACTTGTGCCTCGTGCATCACTGATCTGAACAATTGACTCTCTGGTTAATACAAACTGAAGAGAGATTCAAGGATTGCACATAAGCTCCCCAGAGTATTTTACAAAACTGTTGGATGGCAAAGGCCAGGGCTAAATTCTGTTCATGTCAGTCATATATTTCTGTTGAATAACCAGTATTATTTTTGCTACATTTTACTTGCCATGACTAATTCCACGGATAAGCCCCTGCAAAATAAAGTAAGGCAAAACTTACAGCTTTCACCCAAGGCAGATGTCTTGCTATTAGGTAGTGCTTAACCTGGAGCACAGACCAATGCTCTAATAATTGGCTATGCTTCAGGAGAGTATTAAATCTTGCTTGAGATACACTGGAGGAGTGAATTCTTGCTTGATTCTTCTACCATATTATGTCATATCAAAATTTTTAAAAAGGAAAAGAAAAAAAAAAGAAATGAAGGTCTTTGATCAAATAAGAAACTGACTTGCATCAAATCCCTGGCTTCACTTTTTGATTTTGCCAAGATAGTTTTAGTCCACTGTTTTCCCCAGAAAAAAACTGCTGACTTCTTAGGAAGTCAGAATACCTTCATAGGCATTTCTGAAAGTTCGAAATTTGTCAAGAGGACACACAGTGATAGTTACATTGCATATTTTATATACTTGGGGATTCCATGGAATGTATTTCATCTCTTCAGGACTCCTAGGAAAGTTGCTAGGAAAATGTTTAACATCCTATACATGAATCCTATTTCTTCCACCTTCTTAAAACCAAGGGAAATTCATTCTTAGTCTAAATGGAGCAATGGAAAGGCTTATTTTCCTTACATAAGCAGACTTAGTCAAACTGCAAAAACATGCTAAATATTGATTCCTTCAAAGCTGAATTCCAAATTAAAGTTAAATTGTAGATGGAAAGGGTTTTGTGACTAGCCTTTTAACAATGCACTAGCCATTAAATCTGATAAAGTGTTCCATTTAAAACAATATCTTAGGTCTGCAATAATTGGGCTGAGTCTTATTCCCTAAAAAAGTAAAGTGTTGAGGGGAAGAAGGTGTTACAATGCCTTTACAGAGTGGGAAATGAGCAGGTAGACAGATGAAGACAGTACAGAAATTTGTCACAAAAAAGCAGACTGAATTTAGCTGTCTCCAACATAACTTTGTAGCTTCAGCTGTAAGATCATTCTGAATCTCCACAGTGAAATGCCAACCTTTTCAATTCTGCTGGCAACCTCACGAAACTGTCATAGCTCAAGAAGCAAAGCATGCCAGATGAGTCAGTTTGACAATTACACAATGTTCAAACAACACATTTCCCTTCATGAAATGCCTGTTGTATGGGTGATTTAATAGCCTGCTAGTGATATTAATAATGCATAGTTATTAAAATGTTTTCCTTTAGTCATCTGCCCTACTTTACTGCTGCAGAAACCTGACTTTGATGTTCAGCCCTTCCTTCCAATAGGACAGCAATGGGTACCCAGGATGCCCTGGGGTGACAGCGACAGTTACCCGCTTATCACATTGTGTTTATTGGCTATGCTGGGGATCCTATCCAGACTTCTCCCTGCAGTGCAGGGCTGATGAGGGCTCTGGGATTTGTTTTGGCATGTATGACTGGAGGAAACAAAAAAGGAGAAATGGAGTCATGGGGACAATTCAAAGAAAATATTTAATAGACAAAAATCTGCCTCAGCCAGAAAAATAGCTTTTCCAGCTTAAAAGCTTTTATGTGCACTAAGAACTCATCCTGCTAATGCATTGGTCCATCCTATTACTGCTTTATACAGCAGTACCCTGCATTTACCATATAAAATTAATCTGACCTTTTATTACTGTGCAACTGGAATTACATACTGATGTTATGTATCCAAAGCATACAGACTGTTTATATACTGAAAGAGTGAAATGTTTTCATGTCTAAACTGCATTAGTCTCTCTGGCACAATTTATCTGTGCCACTAATTCACAAGAAAAGGAAGAAAGAGTTTGATCTATGCTGTTTAGGAACTAAGACGATCCAGCTGTACATCAGAATTTAACTGTTCTGTTTTCCACTACTATAACTGGATTCTTTTTTCAGTATTTTTTTGTTTAAAAGCAACACATCTTCAGTATTCATAGATACTGAAACAACTGAGCAAGTCAAATACATGTTAGGGGGCTGATCTTCCTCTGACTGACCTAACTTTTCCTCTTTGCAGAAAATAATATGATGGAACAGTGCAATACCCAGGCTGCAGGAAAGAAAATGTATTGCTGCAAAGGCCAAAGGAGATCTCAGTAATTCTGTAACAGCTAGCTGAAGAAACTGCTGTTAGTCAATCACGGAACAGAAGTACCAAAAAAAAAAGTCAACAATGCTGAAAATACACACATGCGAGTTCTAATGTCCCTTAGGATGATGACCACCTTTAGCAATTCACTGAAAATTATGATGGCGTAAATAAATTCATTTATGGACTATAGTAGTGCTGGAGAGTGGTAAGGGTACAGTGTGTATCAAGGCTGAAATACAGACCTAGATCTGGACAATTAAGAAAGTGGTATCTGCCTGTTCCAAAGTCACTGAAATAAATGAATGGGTTCATAGCCTGTAAGAGCCAACCTCAGTATCAGCTCAACGCTTCAACTAAACCAGAAACCAAGCCTCTCAAGGGCTCCCAAAACTCTGTGTACAACCCACACTTCTCCTGTAGAGGCTTCTCTTCACGCTCACAGACAGACATAACTCTCTTCACTCTCCAGTGTTTTCCCCTTTCTGGAAAGATTTCTAGCAGTCTTTCTGCTCCATTTCATAACTGCTGGAAGAAAACTTCAGTTGATTAGCAGCAGAAAGATTGCACAGTCATTTTAAAGTAGTAGCACAACAGCTCAGGTCAGCTTCTGAATATACCTTGTCCTGCTCCTGCTCCAGTCCAGATTGCTGGACAGTGTGGCTTCTTGTGGGATGAAATTCTGACAGAAGAAATGGTGATGGGAAGGACTAAGACCCTTTACCCAGAGAAAGGGACATGCCAAGCACTGCTCTGACATCATTTCACAAATAAAACCCAAAACATCGGAGTCCTGACAGGAGGGAGGGTAGTTGGTAATGCAGGGGTCTTCTTGTGAATGGTAAAACTTAACAGTAGCAGCTGTAGTGTCAGGATGCTGTTAAACACACCAAAACTTGATGACCCCACCTCAGCCTGAAGACAGGGAATCTAGATAAAAGCAGTTTTAACCCTACACAGTATCATGTTTAAGAAACATCTCTAGGATGTGAGAGAAACCTGTAACACACAGCAATTGCCTAAGGAACTGAGAGACTCCAGCCCCTGGCAACTGCAAAGGAACATAGAGGGAAAGAAGTCCTAATGAAAAGATACCTTTTATTCCAAATACTATGGGCAGCATTTACATCAGCACTATCACAGTTTAGTCAGCCTTTCCACGAGCATATCCAGTGTGGGAAGATGTTACAACCAAGTAAAAACTCCCCAGGCTGGACACTGGCATGCTGTCTTCACTTGAAATTTGTATTTTGTATGAACACTCACCATCACATGCCTGCCCCACTGCAAACAAGGCATTGAGAGTGAACCTTCTCTGCTTAACCCCAGCTGTTTCTGTTCTTCCCTCTCAGTCCTGTGGAGAGGACGGAGGTGCAGCTGTGAAGATTAACAGTCAGTCTGAGGCCAGCAGGTTGTGGTTGGCATGCACAGTACAGGGGGGAAGTTGGGATGGCTGCAGAGCTCTTTGGTTAGCAGCTTCCCCTCCGCTCTATTTTCATCTACTATCTATTCTACTGAACAGGCTCCTTTGCAATCGACATCTGAAAGTCACTCATAGCAAAATGAAGAACACCATCTCAAGGAATTCAAGCGTGGGATTTTTTCAGACACCAGCTGATTGCATGAATCTTATGAAAAGAAACTCACAAAGGCCTTGCCAGTTCCAAAACTGGGAAATGAACTGAGGGGAATGAAAATGTATCGTTGTGGCAGAGACCGAGGTTTGCTTCCCTTTTTAGCTCTCTAGACAGCCTCATTCAGGCCAGCCCAATGGTTACAAAGTTCCTGCATAGTCCTGTCCTCAGTAGTCTGTATGCTTTGTTCAGGTAAGTGTGGACATCAAACATACATGAATATGACCTGTTGAATTAGATCACAGCAGAACAGCAGAGTCCATTACTCTTGTGCAGGCTCTCCTCACCAGATGTCTTACTCTCTGGCCAGATGTCATCTACTTGGCCTTCTGCTTTGATACAGTCTTCTGCTTTGATTTGGCCTGTTTGGTGGATAAAGAATTGGCTGGATGGCCATGTCCAGAGAGTTACAGTCAATGGTTTGATGTCCAGGTGCAAACCAGTAATGAATGGTGACCCTCACGGGTTTGTATTGGGGACCAGTACTATTCATCAGTGACACAGGCAGGGGGACTGAATGCACAGTCAGCAGTTTGCAGATGACACCAAAGCTGTGTGGTGTGTTTGACACTGGAGGGAAGGGATGCCATCCAGAGAGACCTTGACACGCTCGAGAAGTGGATCTGTACAAACCTCATGAAGTTCAACAAGACTATGTGCAAGGTCATGCATGTGGGTTGGGGCAATTCCCAACATCAATACAGACTGGCAGATGAATGGATTGACAACAGCCCTGGGGAGTAGCACTGGGGACACCAGTGGATGAAAAACTGGACACAAGTAGGAATTGTGTGCTGGCAATCCAGAAAGCCAGCTGTATCCCGGGTTGCATCAAAAAAGCATGGGCAGCAGGTTGAGGGAGATGATTCTCCCCCTCTACTCCACCCTCATGAGACCCCTCCCAAGTACTGTGTTCAGTTCTGGTGTAAGTAAGACATGTAACAAGTAAGAGTTGTTTCAGAGGAGTGCCACAAGAAGAATCCCGGGGCTGGAACACTTCTCCTATGAAGAAAGGTTGAGAGAGTTGGGGTTGAGTCTGGAGAAGGCTCCAGGGAGATCTCATTGAGACCTTTCAAAACATAAAAAGGGCTTTTGAGAAAGACCAAGAAAAACTTTTTACCAAGGTTTGCAAGTGACAGGACAAGCGACAACATTTTCAAACTGAGAGTAGATTTAGATTGGATATAAGTATACGTTTGTACTATAAGGATGGTAAGACACTGGAACAGATTGCCCAGAGAAGCTGTGGATACCCCATCGCTGAAGTGTTCAAATTCAGGTTGAGCAGGGCTTTGAGAAAACTGATTGAATGAAAGATGTCCCTGCCTTTGAAAGAAGAGTTGGATTAAATGGTCTTTAAAGTTTTCCTTAGAACCCAAATTACTCCATAATTATATGATTCTTATGCATATATTCATTATTATAAACATTCAAAAAATGTGAGATGTTGAAGTGCAACCAATGAGAACAAATGTCAGGCAAAAGACCAACAGGGAGAACATCAATTAATGAAATATTTAGTGTCATTTTCCTTCCATGTCATTATCAGTTATCTAACCTAAAGATCACTGAAACAACTTCCTGTGAAGCACCAGGAGACAGTCCATTGCTTTTTGTTTCTTAGTAGCTGACATGACCCACCTCCATGCAGCTAATAGCAGGACAAAGCCATTTTTACCTCTTCCCATTACACAGCAGCAGCCTGTAAGTCAGATCCCAGTGATCTCGGCCATACAGACCACATTGCTATACAGGTATATAGGGCCATTTGGGGTATGGTTTTCAATCTGGTATTAAATCAACTCATACCAAAAATATAGTAAGTAAGAAAGCTTGGAAAAGTGAATTAGAGGAAGGGAAAATGCTTAGGACAACTTACATGCATTTTCGAACCATGTTGCATGTTAATCAAATTCCATTTCTCCTAGAAACCAAAAGGCTGTGTTCCCTGCTTTGATGTAAACCAGTCCATTTTCTGTACCATTATGAAAGATGAATTAGGGTATTAGCACTGCTGTCTGTATACCTCCATACACTGCTGATGTTTTTAATTCAACACCAAATAGATGTGTAAGCATTATAATGCTGTGTGGAGAATAGTATCTTCTCCAGTCACGTACCTATAGGACAACCACAGCTCTCTCCCTCATGAGCACATACATGTAATGCAAAGTAGGTGGCTATCATAGAGTCATAGCAGAACTTGAAAATATGAACCTGAGTATAACCAATGAACAGAAATGTTCATGATTTCATTGAAATAGCAGTTTTGAGACATACAGCCAGCCACTTCCCATGGAAGAAATATTTTAAGGCAAATTTCTAATGTGGCTTATCACCACAAAACTGTGTAAAAGACTTGGAGGGTAGCAGCAGGTGGAGAAAAGAGAAGTGGGATGAGAGTTCACATCCTTGATTCTGAAATAAATACAGGAGTTCCTCATACTGTTCAAAAAAGCAGACCCCTTCATCTCAGTACTTTCAAAGGAAAGAGAGACTATACCAATACAGTTGGGGTTATATGTGGCTTAATAATGTGAACCCTTCTGCTCTGGAAAGAAGGTCTTTCCATCCTTTCCTAACCACTGATACTGCCATCTGAGCTTGTGGTTTCAGAGACCAGAGTAATATGATGTGTTTCCAGCTCAAAAATCCTGGCCCTAAAATCATGAGTTCTCAGTGTTATGTTACAAAATCGCATTTCCAAGAACATATATTCCAGGTATTTCCTGTTCTCAGGCGAATGAATGGCTAAGGTATAAACAGTTCTAGAAATAAACATTTGTTCAGTAAAATTGAATTAGGCTAGATCAGAAAAGTCAAGACAAAAAAAATTGGAAAACCTCTTCTTAACTTGCTTTAAATGTAAATATTTACTTTTCTGTAACAGGAAAGCAGTATAGCATTTTATTTTCTCTATGGATCTCTTTTGTTTTCTAATATTTTTTCAGAAAAACAGCAAAATGGAGAAATCCCAGGTTATTGATACAGAGGTCGAAATGTCCTGCCTCTCCAGAGGTCTGATGCAGCACAAGCACTGGCATAATACATTTCCTTACATGGATTTACCACTGTTCCACCAGTGCTGGACGGATTACCCTAGGGATGAGAGGTCCTTCACAGCCATGACACTCAAACTTAGATTCATCAGTTTAGCCCCTTTAACCTATATTTAAACACAAAACCAAACAACCAATGCTGATGGCAAAAGTCAAGTACTCAGCACTCTTCAGAACTGGATGCTTCCTCTGCTCTCCCCCTCCCCCCTATTGCTTAGATTACTATATCCAAAATTTTCTCTTACAGTTATTTAAATTCTTTGTCTCTCTAATGAAACTCTCTTGAAACTCAAACTTGTGGCCTGGACACCTGTGCAATAGAAACTAGAAAGAGATGACAACTGTACCCAAAGGCGACCAAGAAGGAAGTGAACCATCAAGAAATTTTTGAGTTTTTTTATTTCCCCATGCCTACCAGTGCGAGACTGCTGACTAAATGCCATGGTAAAGTGTGGAGTGAAAAATTGTTCTCAGCCTTCCTTTAGCACTTTCAGCTCACACAGAGTTTGCCACAGCACAGACTTCAGTCATTTTCTGCACCAGGTTGTTCTTTACATATTTGTTACACGTTTGTTTCTCTGTTAGAGAGATGGTAGTTGCTTCCTCTTTAGACAGACATGTTCAGAGTTTCCACACAAGTAATTTCTAAACAAGATACTATTCAAAACAAGATACAACAATAGAGGTGTAGACATTTTCATAACGATTCACCCCTTATCAAAGAAACCCACTGAATGTTCAAGGCATCTCCTCAGACAAAAGTCCTTCTCAGGGTGTGACATGCTTGCATTTTGCACTGACAAACACATGTCTTTTTACAAGACTTTTTTCCCTGAAATCTTCAGCTAAACTGTAAAACTAAAAAACAACAGGTTTTAATTTAATATTCTGGTAGTGCATAGAGAAAACCATTGTTTACTTTTGCTTGTTTGGTTGTTTTTTTAAGCTTTCTTTTCCCTTGGGAAAATTAATTTTGGCAACACCTGTGGGACGGAACACTAATCTGGTATTTTAATGTGTGCATCTCTGGAATTTTCAAGCCACTTTTCAACACTTTCTGAACCTTGTCAAAATACTGCAAAAAAGAAAGGCACAAGGAATAATCCCCAAAGGATGCTAGTGGCAGTCACTGTTACTGTGACCTGATTCTACCCTGTTAAAGTACTCACAGTCAAAACAACACTGAGTATGCTGATTAATTCACATCTACTTGATTATAATAGTGTACTATTCCCACTAATTGCAGGTAGATGATTGCCTGAGGGTACTAGTAAGACATGAAGCAACAGGGAGAATATAGCTATACCTGCTCGTGTCTTGCTTTAGAAGACCCATTCGGACTCTTTGAGATAAGACGCTCAGATCAACAGGTAAGTTGAAAACTAGTCTCCCTAGAAGTTGAGCTGGTTTAACTTCAGCTGTTCTCTCAAATTGGGCTAGCTTAGACAATGCAGATTGCTGCACAAGAAAGCTCAGTTTAGGCTAAACCAACATTCAAAAATTACTTTCTTTTCCTTTTCCTTTTTTTTTTTTTTTAATATTTATTTAAATTTTTCTTTGAGTGAGTAAAAACTGAATGCAAAAGCGACATCTACACTGAGATACCAAGGCAGCTCTGTGAGATGTTTACATGCAATTAGCATGAGTTGCCCTTGCCAAAGTACCTCAAACACAGAGCAGCCTGGAGCCACAGTGCAGCCCTCCTGGAAAACAATCTTCTCTTCTGGGCCAGCGTCTGCCTGGGACTCACATGGAAAAAAAGAATGAATGGTACAAATGGCTTAATGCTCAGAACAGGGAGCTGTGGGACTGTTTCTCTAAGTCCAGCTATACCCAATATTTTTCCAGCACAGTGCAGGACCAGGCAGGGCTGGGATGAAAGCTGGATTTGTCAATTTAGCTCAACTTCCAGGCTGGGACTGATGAGCAAATATACCTGCAATAAGCATAAGCTCTGCATTTATACATATTCCAGAAAGGTTCCCAAACTGACTGGTGAGGAAATCAGATTCATCAGTTATTTTGGTGCTAGTCTGCATGCAAATGAACCTCCCAAACAGGCAGACACCCAATTCAGATGTGCTTTTCAGACGAAGTAAATAAGCAGTCACAAAGTAATTCACAAGGCTTATCTAAACCTGTTTAATCATGCTACTAATAAGCTTGTTTTGCACAAAGTTCTACTCTTAGGAGAAAATGAGAAGGGAAAAAATGCATCTCCCACAGGGATACACACACCTTCTCACAGGGGATGGCAACTGCTACATTTAGCTTAGCTTTCAGCTGAACTGAAGCTTTCCACATAAACATCCAGGACAGGGGCAGTGGTTAATAAACCATAAGCTGCTCCAGAATCCACAGTGAGTCTTTGTGGATTTTGTTAAAGGTCATACTGAGTAAAAACAGTGGAGCAAGGAAATGTAAATGTTTTTCATGAGTCTAGATTCATACTATCAAAATATCCTAAATCAAGTTTATGAAGTCTGAAAGGGAGTTTTGAGTTCTCGCAGCCCGAGCTGTATCTGCTTATCCACTCTCTGAAGAGCGGCTGACATGACGTCTCAGATGGATGGAAAACATTCCATAAGCAATTGCGGAGGGTGTGGTGGCACGGCAGCTTGCAGAGTAGCACAGAAAACACATTGATTCCTCATGCCGACTGAGCCTCCTGTTAGATCCAGTGCACCAGAAATGGCTGCTGTGACTCGGCAGCAGTGAGGGTGGGTTGGAAATTAGAAGGAAATGGGTAGAATACCTACAATGAGTTTGTTTGTTTCGTTGTTGTTTTTTGGGTTTTTTTCCAAGAGACGTTTACTGGTCAAGGCTAACACTGTTAGATCACTGACAGTGGGATTTAGCAAAGTGCTTTTTCCTAGGTGCACTTGCCAGTGTGTCATGCTGCACACATGGACCTGATCTGTATTTCAGGGTGAAGAGAGTCCACTATCCTGTTGGTTTTAAAGAACAGCATGCAGAAGTATGTTTCTGACTATTTTAAACATTTCTAACACATCCTGTTGCTGTAGTAGCAGAATAACAAGAACACTGTATTTAAAGTCTCAGAGGAAAAAATGTCAAGGCCTTTGTAAAATCTCCTGTTTTCTCTTTACTTTTTTTAACCTACTCACTGAGTGATTTTTCTTGACTAACTATTTTGAGACTACAACAACAAGGTATAATTCAAACCGGAGTCTTCAGACATGGAAGCCAGAGGAATGTATCAGTGACTCTTCTCACAGCTTGTGCATTGATAAGGTGTAGAATCACGTACACAAAGTACAGGTTTATGTCAGACAGATTGCATTCGCTAACAAACACGCAAAGCTAACAAGCAGTATGTTCCCAGTCTACTATAAATTACTCAGACAATTCAAAACAGCACTAAAATAAGCAGTATTTATGGTCACTTGCACTATAAAGGAAAACAGCTTCCCAGAATTCACAAGTGGGGAGATAGAATCCAAGCCCACAAATGCTGATCCTGGATCTTCTGAGCATATGTTCAGAGTAAAATAATGCCTGCAAAGCACTGGAGACAAGGATACAGAAAAGCTTCTATAATTTCTTACTGCTTTTTCAAGCATCAGACAAAAAATGTATCAGAATGCTACTTTTCTGAACAAAGGGTTGGAAGGGGGAGACTGTGAGGCTGCTCCCCCTTTTACTCTCTGAGACTATGGACCTTACATGCTGTTATGGCTGAAAAGAAACACACAAAGATCTTTCAGAGGATGCTAGTGGAACAGCAGCCCTTCCAGAAGACAGTTGTACCCAATGTAACAATGTTGGCCTTGCTGGCCTTTGGAGAGGGCATTTGGAGAAAATGCAGTGGTTGCAAGAGGACTGCCCAGCACACATGCCACTTCAGTGACCCCAAACTGGCAACCAGGCTCTCTCTGAGAGCTCAGCACAGACCTGTGGGACTGTAAATTGCGTGGGTGTGCACAGGGCAGGAACAGAATCAAGAAAGCATAGCAGTAGCTTAAAACAACAGCTCCTACTGCCACCCCCACTCCATTCCCATGCCCAGCTGAGTGGCAGGCATAGAAATAGCTATCCTTCATCGACCTGCTTCACAGGCATGTGCTCCAAAGTTAATCAGCTCATATATGAAGCACAGACTTGCCACGCTTTGTAAAAGTTTAAGATACTGATACAGAGAGAGACATTATTCAAAGACAGCTATTGACAGCTGATACTTTGAAAAGAAGCTCCCCAAAAAAATCTGTGTTTCTTGTCCTGTGATATGCCACGTGACAAAGCACATAATTCTGTAAGAGATGTGGGGAAAGCCTTTAGCAGTGTGGGAAAGAAAGGGTCAGGACTACATAATCTATTTGTTTGTTTTCCTGCTTGAACAACAGAACTGCAGAATGACACAGAACCAAACAGCTATAAGCATAACTTCTGCTGAGCTCAGTGTTAATACAAAAACGTAAAAGCATTCTTGGCCAATGCATGAACAGAAAGGGATGCAGGTCCTGCAAAAGATTTGGGAATAAGCTTCTCTGAGGTTTGGTGAAAGGAGGGTTAGCACTAGGTGAAAGTAAATTGTGGTGATCCAAAGTATTTTATGAGATCTAACAGTAAGTTCTCTCCGGTTGTGACAACTTAAGACATACCCAGATAGGGACTGAACTTCAGTCCAACAGACAGGCATCACCTTGCTATTCCATGCTACTTGGCTGTGGTCCTGCTATTCACCCAACATTTTCCAAGCACCGCCCTCTATCCCACTGCTGAGTGTTCTCTCAGCAAGGCAATACCTTAAAGAATCATTAAGAGCCTATCCCAACTAGTACGGAGTGTGAAAGCTAATGCTGTTGCATGAATTAACAGTATGCTTAGACAGGTTTTGGCCAGGATTTTAATGAGGATGGCAAGTATTCTGCTGGATAACTTATGGGGTGCTGTTACAGAGAGGCTCTGTGATGCTGCAGCTGCTGAAGACTTTGTACTTGTAAGTGTGCACTTTGCCTACAACTTAGTTGACGTAGGAACCCAGGCTTGGATATTTCCTGCTTTCTCAGCTATTTTAAGAGAGGGGAGGTAATCACATGTGGTTTTATTACAAGTTCTCTTTCAGTACTTGACTCCTTGAGGACCAGTCCTGTTTTCATTAGAATGAATGAGCTTTCTGTCACTGACCTCAGTTTAACCCCTGACAATTTACTATGGACCTCACTGCTATTGTAGCTTGGCACCTTGTGATCTGAAATTTATTTTTAAAATATATTTATCCACATTTTTCTGAGCACAGTTCTGAGACAGAAAAGTTCCATTATCATCTTATAATACACAGAACTAAGATATGGAAGGAGGATGGGCTGGAAATCCAAAGGGTGCTCGGTGTCTACAGAGCTGACTGCAAGTATCTACATGATGAGTGATTTCCTTAGTAAAGCAGGGTATGCTGAGCAAGCCATGCCACATATACTGTGATGTGCTTGGCACATAAAGCTAGCTGTGCTTCCCTAGGCAGGAACTGTTTCCTCAGCCTTCTTCCCCAACGGGGCTCAATTCAGTCTTTGATAACCTTTAACCTGTTTGAGGAGGAAATGGCACTGCCATTCACTCCCACACAACAGTCTAAAGGTCACAGGTCTTGCCAAACTGTACAAAACCCAGAGCTGAAGTCTTTAGCTGCCTGGTTTGGATAGCAATTTAAACCTCATTGAGTATACCAAGCAAAAGGCTGCAGGGGCACTCCCTCCTGGTTTTCCTGCTGTGTTAATGCATGCATGTGATCGCTGGCTGAGGACACAGAAGTGACATATCAACTGATGGCTCAGGCACACATCTAGGTGCCACAGCTCACAGGAGCAGGGTGTCTGTAGGGCTGGAAGGTGTCCTCTCAACCTGCCAGCTTCCAGTAATGCTTAATCACACTCTGCTGTCAGGGAGATGGGGATCTTGAGGCAGTATAAGGGACTCCTTTAGGCAGCAAGGGTCTTGAAAGCCAGTCTTCTGATAACTTGTAGTTGGACACATCAATTCCAACTGATGTGTGTCCAGTGGTCTTGGATCACAGAAATCCAACCATCTGCTGTGGATGAATGGAGATGCCTTCCCTTTGAAACAGAACTGGAATGTGCCCTTAGCTTCTAACTGTAACCACAAATGCAAAATCATGCCTGTATTTAGTTACCTAAATGAAATCTACAGTTTTTGTCCTCCATAATGTACCTGAAGTCACACAAGAAGTCTATGTTGGCAGAAAACTGACACATCATCTGAGCACCTCTCTGCAGCTCTATCCACTGAGATTTCCTCTCAGTGGGAACAGGATGGGAGGTTTGAGCAGCAATTCAATTAACTTTGAAACAATAAGAGTTTTTGAAACATTTGGCCTGCAGCTGATTAAGCTTCTTGCCATGATGGTAGCTGCCATGTCATGTCTAAATTCTGGGTGGAAATCAATGATCATTAAACAAGTCTTTATCTCATGTTTTTATAAACTATTTAGAGAAAAGCTCCACCTACCATAAAGAATTATTTGGAAGGCACATTGAATTTTATCCTGTTGGTTGGATAATAACTTCATTAATGCTGATCTGCCTTAGTACAACCACAGGCTTCTGTATTTACCTTTGATGACAGTGGTAAGGGCAGCAGCTCCCATTGTTTGCAAAATCCCTCAAATTACAAGTGCTACCAGGAGAAATTATGTTGCTGAGTTCTAAAAAATAATTTATTTTTTTCCTGACAAATACAGGAAACTGGAGTTAGCTGGCAAGAGGGATGGGAGAGGAGAGCATACAAACAAATACTATTTCAATAAGATCATTAAAGCAAGTAAAACCTCAGGTAATTTCCTCTAATTCTGCTGACAGTAACTGATCTGGATTATGTTTTGTTTCAAAATAGTGCTGTTGGGGAGAGATAAGCACAGTGAGAGAGTAGTAAAGGAGTTTTTGAGCACAGATACCTCCAGAACAAATGCGTGCTGTCCCTTTAAATCTTACAAGCTTTAATGCTCCAAGTGCTGGAGGGATATTCTGCAACACAGAGTTTCAGTCAGATTCCTAATTGAAACTGATCTGGTTTGCAGGCAGGAAAAGTACATGTTTATATTTAAATATCTTCTCCTTGGGCAGTTAAAATGTGTTTTCAAGAAACAAGCTACAATAGAAGCTGTTAAAACCCTCCAACATTTTCCAACCACACACAATTGCCCCACATAATTCCTATTCAGATTCAGGGAAAATGATGGTAAAACTTCTGATACTATGATGAGATCAGTTGTTGGCAAGTGCTAACATTTTAATGACAACCATAACAGTAGTTTATTAGCACTACTAGATCAAGCAGATTTAGCTAGTGTGGAGTGTCTTGGTAACAGGCTACTTACTTGAAAAAAATTCTTATCTTAAATGAGAGTTAGGAATGGTGACTTACCAGCTCTAAGAACTTCCTCACCACCTGTCTTTGTTTTAAGTTAGTTTCACCATCCAGGTTAGCTGTTTCTATATGGCACAGCCCATCAGGATCACTTGAGGAGAGCAGCAATATGTCAGCAGGTATAATTTCATTACAGCGAAGCTGCACAAAGTCTCCGACTTTCACTTCTTTCCAGTATCTGCTTATATATTTCTTCTCATTTCTGAAAAGAAAGGACATTTACAAGACTTATAAATAAAAAAATTGCAGACTGAGATCCTTCTGATAAATCTGGTTTGATTTGTAACAGGAGTACAGTGCCTTTAGAAGTCCAAAGGAGCTCTTGAGTTACCCTGGGAAAAGTCATTGCAGAGTGCCAAGGGGTCACTTCCCAGTGACTCAGAGCCAGGTCTGAGTTACCAAGACCCTTTCTCAAGATCCAGAGGACAACATGTTGATGCCAGACTTGACTAAGCAGGGTAAAAAGGAGCTTCACACATTCTCCGTTCCCTCCCTCAATGCTCTGAGTCATCCACATGACCTCATGAAGCAGAGAGGTCTGGTGCCCATAGTGTGTGAAAAGGGGTCACTTTTGGGGCAAGGGAGAAAATGACAACAGGTCTGGGCACAGGACACTTGCTTGCAGTATTTCCTGAATGTGCCACCCTCCGATGCACCCTCAGATAGCTTCCCCTTGCTCCCTTTTCCCAAAAGGGACAAACTCCATATACTGCTGCACACCCTATCTGACAGAGATCCCTAACTGAGAAGAATTTCCACTATTGATCAGTAAACCTAGAATTACAAGGACATGTTGTGTGGCAAAACACAGTCCTAGCTGCTCTACTGGGAAAGGACACTATAATTTCTTTTAAGTATTTCTACTCTATTTCCATTCTAGCCAGAGTGCTGTCTGTTACATAGCTAATTCCTGCTTAGTTACCCTGAACCTTTCATTTTGGAGTAGAAGCACTAAACCTCTCTAATTGTAAAGGTCATGCTAGTTTGTTACTTTTTTATTTTTTAACTTCTTTGAGAGCAAGAGGAAAAAGGAGCAGGTGATTGCTTAATTAATTTTAGCAAAAATTTCAGATTTTAGTTTTACAGCAGGCACAGACTCGCGTGTTTTCTTGGCATTTGTGGAAGTGATTTATTCTGTTGTGATTTTAAAAGAAATCGATTTCAAAAAAGGCCCAATACTGACTTGGTAAAACACCTCCTGAAAATGGGAAGCTAATATTCTAACACTTTTCTAAGCCATTACAAGGCCTTCTGCTGTGTGAGGACCAAGACAGTTGTTAAAGATGGCACTGTCACCAGAGACTGTCTCCTGTGACAGCAATTTAACTGGAAGAATGGGATTCTGATGAGGGGTGGGGAGAGGTGGCGATGGCTGTTTTGTATTCTTTAGAGTGCATTATTTTAAAATACATCACTTTCAGCAGTATTGTGAATAGATCTGTGTCGCAGTAGGGGGGGGTAACCCGGCTAGGGACCCTCACAATCTCAGGGGGCTCGGTCTGCGCACTGGTGCAGGAGGCGTCGGGAATAAGGAGAGCGGGAGCTGGCTCGTTGCTTGAAGGGTTTATTGGAAAGGACTCCGCAGTAGGGGAATAGGGTTACAATTAAGAGGGGGTCGGGGCAGCAAGAGCTGGGAGAAAGCCTACCGTCATCCCCACACCCCCAAGGGGTCCATCCCCGGGGGTGTCAGGACAAGGGAAGGGGCCGACTGCCCTGTGCAGCCGGTTATAAACGGGGAGGGATAACCAATGAGGGAAGAGGGAGAGGGTGGGGATAA